>JAODAL010004339.1:0-158330 GCA_025379985.1 Phyllomedusa bahiana | reverse complement strand
TTTTGGGTTTCCCCTAGGGATATCTCTACGTTGTCTGGTTTTGTTAAGTGTCTGCGTCTTGTCCTTGTCATACCCCTTCCTCGTGTGCCTTTTTCCCAAGGTTGTCCAATCCTAGTTGGAGGTTCTGCACTATTGGCCTCTTGCTTGGATACCTCTTACTCCCTCCTGCCTAGTTAGCCTCGGAGTCCCCTCAGTGGGTCGGGTCCTCGCCATGGTTCGGATCCTCACCTTGAACGTGAAAGGCCTAAATTCTAACGCTAAACGAAGCTTGGTCCTTAGAGAATGTAAGGCATTGCGGGCTGACATAGTTTTCCTGCAGGAGACACACTTTATGCCTGGGAGCTCTTTTGCTTTCGCCAGACATCGGTTTCCGGTCACATTTAATGCACATGGCCCGTCCAGAAAAGCGGGGGTAGCTATAATGGTCTCTAGGACTTGCCCTCTGCAGGTTAGCAAGTCTATCCTTGATCCAGCGGGTCGTTTCATCATCCTTCAGGCTTCCCTACACAATAGACCTATCCTGCTTTGCAATGTTTACACCCCTAATGTTGCTCAGCTACCCTTCTTAAAACGGGTTTTGCTCAAACTCTCTGGTCTTCCCTCCTCGGCAGTCTTGGTGGGAGGGGATCTCAATTTAGTGTTCTCGGAGGTGATGGATCGCTGTGCGGTAGGGGGGAGGTCGGCGGGTTGTCCACTGGCCAGAGTCTCGGCTGCCTTTCGTAAGCTCATCAGAGGGCAGGGCCTGTTTGATCTGTGGCGGGTTAATCATCCCAAGGATAGAGAGTACACCTTCTACTCCCCTCCCCACAAAACACACACCAGGCTGGACTATTTCTTTGGGAACATCCCCGCATTGCGGATGGTGACGGGTACGAATATTGAGCCGATTACCTGGTCGGACCACGCCCCAGTCTTGGTCGACCTAGATTTTCAGGCCCCCTCGGCAAGGTCATGTCATTGGAGGCTGAATGAATCCCTTATCAAAAACCCGACCTATAGAGAGAAGCTGGGGAAATCCTTGACAGCCTACTTTGAGACCAATGTGGGCTCGGTGTCCTCTGTGGCTACTCTGTGGGAGGCTCATAAGGCTGTATTTAGGGGTGAGTGCATTGCCCTGGGCTCCAGAGTTAAGAGGGATTATGAGATGAGGAAGTCCTCTCTGAGGAGTCGTCTACAGACACTACAGAGACGAATGTACCAGACACCAACACTGTCTACTCTGAGGCACATAGTTGCTATCCGGAAGGAGCTCAAAGATATCGCAGTCCGCTCAACGGAAAAACTATTATTATACTCTAAGCAAAGGTACTTTGAGCATGGCAACAAGGCGCACACAATGTTGGCTAGGCAACTAAAAGAAAGGACTGTCTCCTCCATGCCGCAGGCGCTCCGAAATAGGGAGGGCACTCTCTTCTATGATCCCAAATCGATTGCGGATATATTCTCTTCTCCGGAGTGTAGTTTTTTTCCCAATCTATACTCTCACCCATCCAAGCTCCCGGGGCAGGAGGTAAGGCAAACAACGTATTAGGATTTCTTACAAGTCATGCCCCCCGTGCCCAAGCTTCCCGCCGAACGTCTGACTCCCTTATAGTCCCCTATCACATAGAAGAGTTGTTGGAGGTGATGAAGGAGCTCCCATCAAACAGGGCCCGGGCCAGATGGGCCTCCCATATCAGTACTTTAAACTTTGCGGAGATCCATACCCCATTCCATGCGGTCTCTCTTCAATTCCTTCCTAGAATGGCACCCGCAATCCCACCTCTAGTCACACTCACACCTCACACTCATTCACAAGGCGGGAAAGGACCCTGCTGATAGTGCAAGCTATAGGCCTATATCCCTCCTGAAAATCGGACCTAAAAATTTTCAACCACGCTGCTCGGCCATAGTTGGGAGTGTGGCTGCCCCAGCTGGAAACAAGGACCAAGTGGATTTGTCCCCTCGCCAGTCAATGGGGGGACAACACCAAAAGAACTATCGACCTGATCGAGGTTCTCAACGCTTCAATATCGGAGAAGCTCTACTTCCTTAGCCTGGAATAGCAGAAAAGGCCTTTGACCGGCTGGGGTGGCCAATTCCTCTTTGAAACTTTGTCCCATTTTTGGCTTCAAAGGTCCATTCCGACGCGATTAGAGGCCTATTTACACTTCTCTCTGCGGCAGTCAAGCTGCCCCACCACACATCCGCCACGTTCCAGATAAAAATTGGAACAAGAACAAGGTTCCCGCAGTCCCCCCCTCCTGTTTTCCTTTGCATAGATCCCCTAGCGGCGAGCGATTAGGTGCCCAGCCCGAGATTAATGTGTAGAGGGTGAAGGATAAGGGATTTTAAACTCTCCTTATTTTGGCGATGACAATCTCCTAACACAGACCAACCTAACACAACTCTCTTCCCTCCTACATACTCTCTTAGAGCCTTTAAAGCGCTCATCTCAGGGTAACTAGGTCAATGCCCACAAAAAACGGATGCTCTCCCCATTAATTTACCACCGGAGGAGGAGAACCGTCTCCATCGTAATTTTTCCCTATCATTGGCAGACCCAATCCCATAAATACTTAGGCTTATTAAGAAACGGGATAAAATTTGACACCCTCTACCAGGCATAATTACCGTCGCTGTTTAGGGATTGACGTCTCTTCTTTGAAAATGTCAGTCCCCTGCCTATTCTCGTTTTTTGTAGGATAAATGCTTTGAAGATGAACAATTTTTGCCCAAACTCTTATATTTATTTTTGAGACCCTCCCAGTAGCCCGGTCCCTGTACCGGGAGCTGAGGTCGTCTTCATGCAACCTCCCAACACTTTATATTTGGTCTCGGGGCAGACCACCGAGTGGCAAGAAAATGTCTTAATGACGAGTAAGCAGGGGGTGGGGCTTGCGCTACCCACTCCATCCACTATTACTGTGGGGCATCCCATCTCCACCGTATTCTCCGGCATGGTCCCTGCCTTGAGATCAACTCCAAATGGATGGAGATAGAGATAGCCTCTGGTTAGCTCCGATTCATCCTAACTCTTATCCTCTGGCACTCTAGGCCACTCCCCTACAGACCAGCCCCTGTTGGGTCCGAACAGGTTCACTCTTAGTGTCTGGCAGACATGCAGAGACCAAGTTCCATTTATTTGTCCTTTGTGGTTGCTTCACCCAGCTTCTCCTATGACGTCATTTTTCGTGTGCACACCCCTCCAACCCCCTAGTTTCCTCGGGGTTCTTCGCCGACATGGGCTGTGGCGAGGATCTGTTCCGTTTTTGCAGACATTGCTGGGTTCCGGGACATGCGGAGGCATCTTTCCTTTGAGGTACTCCAAGAACAGCATGACCACCCACAACCTCTAGATTCACTAATTCTCCAGATTAATCATCTCCTTTCCCTCACTTTATGGCACTCAGTTTCTTTCCCACCCCTACCACCTTTGAAGCGCCGTGCAAAAGCGGGACCTCTACCAGGGTTTGGATCTCCTCTTTTGTACACGCTGTAGAATTGAAGCCCCGGAAGGGATCCAGAATCCACCAAATATATGACAAAATGGGAAGCCTACCTAGGCAAGCCGGTCCCTATTCTACTTGGCAGGCTCATATATGGAGGGCAGGCGGTCCAAGTCCCCCTCGATCTGCGTGGCCCAGAAGAGAACTTATAACAAGATCCTTCTTCATATAGGTATCATACACGCCGAGCTTCTCCACAGTGGTTCCCCCCAAACCCCGTCGGTCTGCTGGAGATGTGGCAATGCCATCCGGAACCTTCCCTCACATATTCTGGATTGCTCAGGGTCCTGGGGCCATTCTGGGGGAAGTGAAAGGTCCTTTTGGGATAGGGTCCTAAAGCTGGAGATCCCTCTTCGACCCCTGACGTACCTACTGATGGCCCGTCCGATGGTACTCCCAAGTCAAAGCCAGACTGAAGTTGCATGTCCACACAGCGGCTAGGTGCTTAATATCGCGTAGATGGAGAACAGAACTAGCCCCCCCAATGGTTTTTGGATCTTGTCCAAGAATGGAGATGATTCGACCGTATGATACCTGACGCTGTTCTACATAATCAGGTTGGACCAGTTCAAGCGAGAAAGTATGGCTTTGTGGGATCTGCCGTTTCGCTAACTGAGACGCGTGGTTTGCCTTATATATTCCTCCCTCCCTCCCCCTCATTGACTGTCCATTGTCTTGTGTTTTGATCCTACTAAGATTCTAAAGACTGCCTAAAGTACCCCTCTGTTCATCTTCCTTAAGGGGGGCCAGGGGGCTTGCCCGGGCTACATACTGGGGGGCCTCTTGTTGTTGTCTCCCCTTTGGAAAAAGGTTGGTGGGGACCCTGTCTCTCCTTACGTCTATACAAACCTACACGGGAAACACGTTTCCCCGGTCCCAGTTGACACGGTTTGGGCAGGGTTTTTCCCACGTAGTGGCTCAAAAAAAATATGCACCTCCAGGGGTTTTCATGATTCTTTTGAAGCCCTCTCCCCCGGTACGGGAAATATGTGGCATTGTGCTCTAAATACCCTGTTATTTACCATTTACATTTTAGGACTTGGCCCGGGTGTGTTGAATCGCGGAACACGATTTTGTTCCCCTTTTGTCAGATACTTCCCCTGCTGTATATTTGTTTTCTTTTTTTGTGTAAATTCAAAATCTTTGAATAAAAAATACAGTTACAAAAAAAAAAAAAATGAAATTCTTGTCCCACAAAAAACAAGCCCCTATTGTTATGTAAAATAAAAAAAATATAAAAGTTATGGAAAAAAGAGGCAAAAAAAGAATGCGGCATTAGCAAAAATCATTGTGATGGAAAGGGAATTAAAGGGAAAATAGGGCGACATGTTTTGAAAGGGGCTGGCCAGTTCTGGCGCTTTTCAGCCCAAATCATGTCAACCGCGTTCGTACATTTTTAAATCTCCCAATGCCCCTCCCGGGTGCACTACAAAGGCAAAACAGAACTTTTTAATGCGCCTCAATTGGGGAGCGTTGTAGATTTATAGCTTCGTACAGCATTTTAGGGGCCCTTTCTGCTGGAACAGGTGACCCCCCTTTCAAGTGTTAACCTGAGCCCAAAAGTCGTACAAGCGCTAGAATGTGCCTGATTTTGAACCCCTGTAAGCGGGTTCTAAACCCTTTCGCATTCTACCTTATTTGGGACAGAAATATAGCGTTGAAAAGCCAAAAATTTATACTGTCACCCTTTATTCAAGGCTAGCTTTTTCCTCTATCTTAAACCCCTATAATACAGAGCACAGCTTCCCCTCTATATATAACCCCCAAAAACACAGAGTCCTCCTCACCCCTTTATATAAACCCATATATCACAGAGCTCAGCTTCTCTTTTCTATCAATAAAACCCCATTTTAACGAGCTTTGGGTTCTCTCCTCTTTCCATAACCCATGATCACGAGCCAGCCCCCTCTATCATATAACCCTATAACCAGAGTACTTCCCCCTTTAATTTATATAACCCTACATATCACAGAGCTCAGCTCCTCTATTCATATAAACCTATCTATCACAGAGCTCAGCTCCTCTCCCTCTATCATAAAACCCTATATATCACAGAGCTCAGCTTCTCTCCTCTATCATATAACCCTATATATCACAGAGCTCAGCTCCTCTCCTCTATTATATAATCTTATATATCACAGAGCTCAGCTTCTCTTCTCTATCATATAACCCTATATATCACAGAGCTCGGCTTCTCTCCTCTATCATATAACCCTATATATCACATAGCTCAGCTTCTCTCCTCTATCATATAATCCTATATCATAGAGCTCAGCTTCTCTCCTCTATCATATAACCCTATCACTATAATCACTTTGGGAAATGGATTCGCAACGTACCATTCGGACAATTCCGAAGAGTACGCAAAAATTGTACATCTAATTTAGTGTATGGAGATCAAGCAAAAAAATCCTGAAGGATAGGTTTATCCAAAAAGGATATCCATTAGATCTAATCCAGAATGCAGAGAAAAGAGCTTCATCCATGACCCAACGGGAGTGTATTGCTCCAAAAGAAATGGTGAGACACAAACATATGAAACATATGAAAATAATGTTCATTTTATCACTACTTTCTCTTCACAATACAAAGAGATACAAATGATTCTGTCAAAACATTGGAATATTCTAATGTCTGATCCTGTATTAAAACCCCATCTGCCAGTGAACCCAAGAATGATTTATTGTAGGGCCGCTACTTTGAAAAACAGTTTAGCACTATCACGCCAAAGACAACTGGATGGTTCTAAATGTCATGAGAATACTAGGATAGAAGAAAAAGGAGCCTTCCCCTGTGGATTTCCTCTTTGCAAGTGTTGTAATATGCTCAATATAGGTGACCCATTTAGCTCCACTGCTACCAATGAAAGTTTCAAAATGAGATATAAACTATCATTCAAGTCTTGCTTTGTGATCTATTTGATCACTTGCAATTGTGGGAAGCAATATAATCGGGAGAACTACCACTAAACTTTCACAGAGGATGAATATTCATCGCTTTAATATAAAGAAAAAAAAGCAGATTGTATAGCCTTCCGAGGCACATAGAGGAAACACACAAAGATGGTAACTATCAGATTAAAGTAAAGCCTATAGATTTTGTCAATGAAAAAGTACCTAATAGACTACAAATATTAACTAATAGAGAAACATTTTGGATTTTTAAGTTGAATACATTGAGTCCATTTGGTTTAAATGAGGTTCAGGAAATCATTAATTCATTTCTATTTAAAAATCTTCTATGTGTATCATCCTTTATGTACAATAGTAGCTAATATTGCCAGACGAGCGATTAGAGACTAGCGCTATAGGAAACCGAGGGCATAGAGCATGCGCATAGACTCTATCGCTCTGTTAGAGAAGTAAGGGCAGAAGTGATGTAACATGACAACTTCCGGCTTTTGAGCCCGCGAAGGTACAGGAGATAGAACGCTATGCTTAGTGAAACAGTAAGTGATATTCACAGTTTTTAATGTGTATGTTTTTACAGTATATGTTTTTAATTGAGCCCTGTATACAATATGTGACATTAATGGTGGTAATATCTTTGTGTGTATAATGAAATCATTGGTATGGAGATTTCTATAAAATAGGAGGTAGCTAAAGAGCAAGTTATTCCTGATGAAACACGATAGAGTCGTTTGTAACGCGTCGAAGTAAGGTGGTCCCATGTTTGTTTAAGTTGTATGTTTTAATAAATGTAGCTTTGGAAATAAAGCACATTTTTTCTAGCGTTCTTAAAATTTATTTGGATCCGAGCGCTGTGAGATCCTATACAGGATTTATAATCCTGTAAATATATTTTTATAATCCCCTCATCTTTCCTCTTGTGCGGAATACGGGTGTTTTCTTGGATTGGACAACCGGGTGCTATTTTGGATTTTTGCCCCCTTTAAAAGAGTTGTACCATATAGTACAACTCGCTCAGGTGAGCCTAAATTTATCACTTAAAAAGTGTGGATTTCTTGCAGTGCGCCTTGTTTGTCCCCCCCCCCCTTCTTTGTTTCCCTTGGAGGTGAACGAGAAAAGCACAAGTTTGCATCATCATATAACCCTATATATCACAGAGCTCAGCTTCTCTCCTCTATCATATAACCCTATATATCACAGAGCTCAGCTTCTCTCCTCTATCATATAACCCTATATATCACAGAGCTCAGCTCCTCTCCTCTATCATATAACCCTATATATCACAGAGCTCAGCTTCTCTCCTCTATCATATAACCCTATATATCACAGAGCTCAGCTTCCCTCCTCTATCATATAACTCTATATATCACAGAGCTCAGCTCCTCTCCCTCTATCATATAACCCTATATATCACAGAGCTCAGCTTCTCTCCCTCTATCATATAACCCTATACATCACAGAGATCAGCTTCTCTCCCTCTATCATAAACC
Source organism: Phyllomedusa bahiana (assembly GCA_025379985.1). Lineage (NCBI taxonomy): Eukaryota > Metazoa > Chordata > Amphibia > Anura > Hylidae > Phyllomedusa > Phyllomedusa bahiana. Next base: position 150,443 of record JAODAL010004339.1, on the reverse strand, counting down.
CTATATATTACAGAGCTCAGCTTCTCTCCTCTATCATATAACCCTATATATCACAGAGATCAGCTTCTCTCCCTCTATCATATAACCCTATATATTACAGAGCTCAGCTTCTCTCCTCTATCACATCCTGCTCTCAGATAAAGCAACATAAACTACCTGACAGGCTCAATTTAACTCTTTGTTTATATGAATGATTTGGAGCTTTTCTGGTATCAGATATATAATTACCATGCACAGGATGTCTTAACAATTGTCGTCATGTGTGATACAATTTACCATAGAAGCCGTTCTAGAATTAACTAATTCGTTTACCCCCACTATGATATCAGCAAAACCCTATGTACTAACATGGGACCATACCGAGTCTGAAATTCCCCCTAAACTATTCTATATTTCCCCTCCATCACACCTCACAAGTTTCCAGATTGTTGATTTCTTGACCTGTTGTAAATGACTTCTCTGCTTATATTGCATTTTGTTATTTTTAAGAATTCTAAGATCCTTTGAAGATCCGTGTCTTTTGTGTATAAAAAGTCTGTAAATGTTCAGTTCTTGTATAACATGTCTGAAGAAGGGAGCTAGTACTCTCGAAAGCTCGCCACAAATATATCCAGTTAGCCTCTAAAAGGTATCGCCTGATTTCTCCACTCTTCTATATTGACTGAGGTATTTTTGACATAACGATAAGGATAAGATGTTCCCAATTAACGTATGTTACATTTCGTTCGGGCAAATTAATCTGACACATTATACATGGATCAGTAGAAAGATTACTTTGTGTTTATATAATTATATTATTTCCCACAGAGCTGTAGACTGGGGGAGGAAATTACACAATAATTAGTTACAAAACTAAGACTAAGGGGCTGTTCACACGGTGTTGTAGCCGCCAAAACGGCGTATAGATGTTGATCGGGTTTTCAAATTAAGAATCCGTTGGATGTAAATTTATCCAGGTTTATTCAATGCAAGCATTGTGAGACACAGGGCATAACACATCATCATTGCATATGCTAAGAAATGTCTGCCCATCCTACTGCAATTCATGGTTTTTATAGCCCCCTTCTGTAAGAATACATTTAGCCAATCAATTCAAAACATAACTATTTCCTATACGTTGGTTTTAAAGTTTACATTTAAATATGGACCCACCTCTTACTGAGTCTACTGAAACAAAGAAACCTTGTTGATTCAATAGGGCTATACCTCCAGGCCATATGTTTCCAATTATTGGAGGAGGGGGTGGGGGCATGTCTATTAACATTCCAAAGACCTGAGTGTTTCAAACTTTGATGAAAAGCACACAAAGAGTATATACAAATCATATCAATATAAAACTATAGATATTACGCTCACAATTCTCCCCCTTTGAGCCGATATGTGTGATCAGATCTGTCTTTAGGTTTTTTCTGAGTACATTCTCATGCAGCTAACCTGCACTGCCAGACTTCCTAGTTACATGCTGCTTTATTCCCTACCTACACTATGCTGGATTCCTCAGAAAAAAGATCTACACATATTAAGCTCATCTAACATATTGAGGCTGCTTATGCCCTGAAGAGAAGATATTATATTCTCACAAGTCACAACAAGATATGACTATCTTCTTTTAGTTTTCTAACATGCACTGAACATTTAATACACACACATTAATATGAGCAGTACACCATGTAAAACCATACCCTGTAATATCCCTATCAGACATCCACTTAGCCTCTAAACCAATTTGCTCAGATTTACAATGACAACATATCACCCCATCATGATTAAATCATCACTTGGTTTTGCTTTACACATCCCATACATCACTCAGTCTTCGGCAAAAAAACACATTTTTCAAACTGCCTTTTAAACAGCGCATAGCCTGGGAATCTTGTAAATCTACATCCCTTATATGGGGGACAACAAAGAAGGGTTTAAGGAGACAGCCTAGCATATTATGCATGTTCTTCTCAACATCAAGAAGAAATCCACTTATATGTAAGAAAATATCACATGTCTTCTAGCAGATCTCTCAGATGTGTGAACCTATGTAACAGATTACTATCATATACAAAGGAGCAATTCTTTTTTTTTTTTTTTTTAAAGTTTTTATTTTGAAAAGTTTTTTAAAAATACAACAAATCGACAAGGTATGAACGACAACATCGTTCAATCAATTCAAAGATTCAATGAGTAGCAATCCCTATCATCTAATGCTGCAATCCAGATACTAACTCTCCTTTCATAATAATACATAGATTCAATTACAGAATGCTGTTCCAACTATGGGAGACATTTAACACAAAGTCATCAACTGTATCCAGAGCATTGAATGCAACTTGATGCACCATCCCATCTAATCTCGCAAACTAACAAAAAGGTTACAGAACATTCAATCACACAACTACACATTCACATCCACACACTCCCCCGATGATCCCCGAGCCCCCCAGCACCAGATCCATTGCAACCTTATATTATCCTTGCCCCACACAACACCCCAAAAAAAAAACAGAAAGCTGATAAAAAAAAACCCAAGCCAAAGACTCCAATGTTCTAAAAACTGCAGGTGTCCCAACTAGCCTCGTAGTAAGTTTATAAAGCGGCAAAATCTGCATAATCAGTTGCACCAGTGTGCAAGCAATGGCTACCTGGAGGTTTCCAATTTAACAGCAGGGAATTCCTGCATAAAACAATCAGCACAACCGAAATAACGCCCGTTCCGTTCCTGGTTGGCCACCAGTTCATCCCACCAAGCCCCAGCAGGCTAATTTCAGGTGACGCACACCCCTGGCAGCCCCAACAGAATCGCTAGGAAGCTGTGGACCTCAGTCCAAAAGGCCCGTATGACCGACATCCCATACCATATGTATCCAAGATCCCCGAGCACTATCACAATCTGGTACAAAACTAGTTAGTTAGCTGGCCCATCCTGCCAGGCGTAACAGGGTTAAAAATAAATTCCGTGCAGGGCCACTTAACCTGGATCAAGCATTCCTCTGGAGCTAACCACTGTCATTTCACCATGATGCTCTAGTTCCTCCAAATGATGGTGAACAGCGCAGGACCAATATCTGACCGCCAGTTCTCAACAGTCCTTCAGTAAGGTTGAGGTTTGGAGCTCTAATATACATCTATATATTGTGGATACTGGTTTCTGAAGAGTCTTCTCTTCTAGCAATTAGCTCAAGTCTACTGCACGTGCAATGTAATACTCCCCCCCCCCCCCAAACTGCTTTCGGCATGCGTGTCTAAGCTGGGAAATACCGAAACAATGTCACACACCTCTACGGAATACCAAACTCAGAGAACAGACTAAATCAGATAAGTACGAAACCGGCCCCTCGGTATAAATGGCCCAGGTACATAAGACCAATTCTGGCCAAAATTCAAAATCTGCCATGGACTCTAACTCTGCCAGCTTCATGTTTTCTCCATAGTGGGATAGACGTAGACCGAGGAGTTTCCCCCATATTCACCCACCATAGGACTCCAACGAACCTTTTCCAAACTGCCACTGTGGCCCGCCCATATTGGATGTATAATACTGAACTGGGTTACCTCCCCTGCCTATACACTAAGTTTTTGCTAGCGCTTCAAAAGACCCACAGATCCTGCTTCTAGCACCACTGCCGGATATTGCGATCTGCCTGGATTCCACCACACCGCATACGAAAGATGAACCGCAACATATATACAAAAGAAGACCGGAAATGATAAGGCCCCCGTCTCCATACCGTGCCTTCAGAGATGTCCCTGCTCAACCGCGGCACTCGACCTCCCAAAGAAAGGAGGATATAAGTTTCTCAGTGCTTCAAAATGCGTCTTAGGCAAAGTACAAGGGCTGCCCTATATAGATATATTATCTTGGTAGTAGCCCCATTTTCACCAGCATATATTCCGGCCAATTAAGGGTCAATGGCAGAGAACGCCGACCAGCAGTAATCCCTCCGCGAAAACCTCCTGCCATGACGGAATAATATTCAGTGCCATAAATTTGTATGACCTCTTTTATGGATCTGTAATCCCAAGTAATATTAAAACGATCAGAGACCGCCAGCAGGCATTTCTCAGAGATGTCCTCACTCCCCCACCACCATCAACCAGAAACAGCACCGATTTATGATCATGTTAACTTTTAAATCCTAAAAATGAACCAAATTGTGTCCTGAAGTCTGTAAGGAGCCTCCAGAGCTTCTCTGGGTTTGCCAAATACACCAAGAGGTCATCATTCATAGAGAGATACCTTCTCTGTAACCCCCTTAAAACCCAGCCCTGCGATCGCCGGTGTGTTCATTTATCAATATTGCCAGTGGATCCATCACTAAGGCAAATAAAGAGTGACAGAGGACAATCCCTGTCTCGTCCCCCTACCCAACGAAAACTGGAGGAGATATACCATTAACTCGGAGTCTGGGCACTGGCTTCAGATACAGAACCTCAGCCACTGGAGGAAGTCAACTGGGAAGAAGTCCCATACGTCTAAAACCTCCCAAATGAAACGCCATATCCACCGAATTGAACGCTTTACATATCAAGAGAGCAATCCACCCGGGAGCCAGAGCATTATCAATTGAAGTTGTATGATTGGTTGTACAGTCCCATCCAATGTTCTATCCGTGGTCTTACCAGCATGAACCCAGACTGGTCTATCCGCTATAAACTGAATAAGATGATCGAGCAAAGTCGACAACGCTAGGGACCTTTGCTAGAATCTTGAACATCTAAATTTATAATGAGAATAGGCCTATATGAATATACAGACATCAGGCAGGTTTGCCACGTGTTTATGGATCACTACAATGACTGCCTCATAAAAGGAAGGTTGCAGGGCCCCCGATTCAAACACATGATTTAAGAATAAAATGTACAAGGCGGGAGTACACTCCTCGCTATAAAACTTGAACATTCTGGCCGTGGGAGACGTCGGGTCCCGAGCCTTACTGAGGCCCAATATATTTTTTTGCTGTTTACCGGCCTCTGGAACTCCTCTCCTGTAACTGGACCCTCAAGATCTCTGCCCGCCTCCACAGAGAATCCTTGGCAAGAAATGGTTCAAGAAACCCATTTAATTTCTGACATCAGAGCGTAGAGAGTCGTGATGAGTACAATTGGGCAAAAGTATTCTCCACAACTGGACCAAATCTCCACTGGTTTTGTCCAGAAGAGTAGCCCAGCTGATCCCAGAATCCAGCTACCACTGTCTGCGGCATTTCTATTCAACGCCAAAAAAAAGCTAATGTCGCCCATTCTTGTCTCCATTCTGCAAAGATCCACTGTCACAGTGACAGGCAACTTTTTTTGAGTGTAGGCAGTCAGGTGAAGAAATATTCCCTCTTGAAAACCTCTCAAATGTGTCTCTAGTGCTCAGAGTCCAGGAAGCGCAATATACTCTGACTCCAGCCACCGTCAGACCTACACTCCAGCTCTTATCTAGTTTTTCAAATCCGCCCAATGGCCGAGTCACATTGTGGCAGTCAATTTCCCTCTGACAACTGCCTTTAGAATGCTCCCATTCCAATAACGGGTTGAGATCCCTCATTCATGTCCATAATTTTCAATGGCAGTTGCACACTGAGTGGTTAACCTCCGTTACTTTCACCAAACCAGAGTTTAGTCTCCACAATCTCCCTAGACCCACCCATCGGCTGAGCGTTCTCGCACCAATAGAGGAGCATGATCCGGACCCCTGGGCAGGAATTCTACGCTTACACTACCAGACAAAACTTCCTTCTGGTGGCAAAGGCCAGGTCTATACGGGGATAAAGAACGACGTCGTGGGGCCAGAGAGCATGAGAATTGTCATCACCAGGAATTATCACCTCCGAGACTTCTGTCAAACCATGGATTGTCTGGCCCAATTAGTCTAGAGCAGAACTATGTCAGCAGTGGAGGCAGCCTTCCATGGTTGGATGTAAGGTTGGCATTGAAATCCCCCATCAACGACAAACTGGCACTAACGCAGATATAAGGAGACCAATGACATTCTTATCTGAAAATTGCAAGAGAGAATGGAGAGGAAACATAATCCCTCCAATGACATATTCTCTGCCACGAATCTGGACCGAGTCGAACCACAAACCCCCTGAGGGTCAAATGTGTAAGAGACAGTAATTGAAAAGGAAGACTCCTTTGTCCACTATACAGACACCCCTCTAGCATAATTGGAGTAAACGGAGTGATAAGTTGGGCCCACCCAGGGTCTCTTCAGAGCCAGTAACTTCTGTCCCCTGAGAAGGGTCTCTTGTAGAAATCACATATCAGATTATGGGGACTATAAGGTAATTGAATACTAAAGATCGCTTAGATTTGCGGAGTTTAATCCCCTGACATCCAGGACAAAGGAACATTAAACGCCGCTCCCCCAAAATGGGACTAGGTTGGATAAATTATCGTTCTCGCCCCACTGCATGGACCCAGAACACCGGAGCACAAACTCGCACATTCTCTTCCACACATTATAATGAAATTCTTCACAAACACTGAACCAAACATTAACCATCCCAACCCCAGACTCCCTCCCTGCCCAACCTCCCCCAACTTGGCTAAGCCCATAATCCCAAACCGCAAATTGTAGAGAAAATCTCATAACTGTTCCATGAAAGGAGACGCATCCCCTTCCTTACTCACTTCGCACCAGTGCTGAGAGGGAAAGTAAACAGAACCCCCTGTCAGCAACCGGCACAAAAGGTACCTATTGAAAGGGGGGAAAACGCAAAGAAACCCTGCCCTCTCTAAATGACACTCCCTCTCTGAGCTCCTGGGTAGCAGGAGAAAACTGCATCTGCTCGAGGGAAAGGACCAGTAACCCTTCCTGGTAACTCATCTGAAGCTGTGGAGGGCACTTAACAGAAGTCGAGCCCCACGTCAAATACTCGCGCCAAATGATAACAGGCCAGAGGAGGAAGAAAAGGAAAAAGGGGGACAAAACAAACACAAAGAAAAAAAAAAACAAAAAGAAGGCCCCCCCCCCACAACCTCTCCCCCTAATTATCTGTACTGAGTTGGGTCACAAATACCGACTGCCATCAGAGTATCCTTGTTTGTGACCTCCCTAAAAGACCAACAAATGTCAGGAACCTTAGGGACCAAACTCCGGTGTAAATAATCCCGCCTGATAGTAGCCCAGCCCTACTTAATAATTCACAACTCCCCATAGGAGTCCGTATTCCCGCCCCAGTCATAATAGCATAGCTATACAGGCTTTCATACCCACAGGCCACTGGAAAAGAGCTGTATCCCTGTCGGGGTGTCAGCGGCTTATCACTCTCCTGCAAAAAAAAAAAAAAAAAGGGTCTGCGCATTCAAAGGCACAATAAAACTCACTACCGTCAGACACCCCAACAACGAGTCACAGCAACCTCCGCACAACACTTAGCCAATGGTGGTATTACCGCATCAAATGTAATACAAGTGCAACTACCTATTTTGAAAAGATAAAGGAATCAAAAACATCTCAGTAAAGATTTAATACCTAAACAATACTAGAGTCCAACGCCATGATCCGTAGGGTAACAGCCCAACAAATTAAAGTACAATCAATCTCGTTTGTTTTCTCTGGCGTCTATCCAGCCAATCAATGGCTCCCTCATGCGTGTTGAAAAGAACCTTTTGTCCTGGTCTTGAACCCGCAGCCGGGTGGGATACAGCATTGCATAGCGCAGACCAAGATCTCTTAGGCGATTACGGACAGGCGCAAACTGCCTCCTTCTCCTCTGCACCTCCGTTGTGAAGTCCGGATAAAATGAATAGCTTTGTAATTTCTAATGGACTTCTCCTTTCTTCCTAGACTGCTGCCAGAATAGCATCCCGATCCCGGTAGTTCAGGATTTTGACAATGAAAGGCCTTGTAGGGGCCCAAGGTGGCAAGGGCCTAGTGGGGATTCGGTGAGCTCGCTCAGATTAACAAAGCAGGGAGGAGAGAAAATTGGGTTCTTAGACTTGACGGAACAAAGCCCTCAGCAAAATATTCTGAGCGGGTCGTCCCCTCTGCACGCTCGGGATCCTAAGATACGAACATTGTTCCTTCAGCTAACCGATTTTCACAACTTCAACTCTCCCTGTAAGAACCTTGATCGGCTGTATGCAATAGTAACACCCTACGTCCCTGAGCCGCCGTAGTATCCCCACTCACCAAGCGCCTTTCCTTCGGCCTCAGCAGTTCTGTCCCGAACCCTATCAATGTCTGCCCGAGTCTGTTATATCAGATTGAATATGATCAATTTGACGCGATAAGGCCAGCCAGACACGTGGCAATAGCAGTCATAATCTATTATCAGAATCAGCATAGTATAGGGTCGCTCCAGCACCCAGGACTTCATCTATTGACTCATCATATCCACCTTGTCCTTTTCTGTGTTTCAGAGTCGAAGCTCTCCCATAATTGCGTCCCCTAAATGACGGCAGCCCTATCCCCCCCCAATGGAAGCGGAGGAAGGCTGATAGTTAGGGCCTTGCGCAGTGCTCTATAAGGCAAGACAGGGGCCACCAAATCCACGGTCAGGAAGTCCGGAGGCGCAGTCTCTGGCTGAGAGTATTTTAAAAGCGCGGTTTCTAGCTGGGAGTATTAATAAGCACAGTCTCTGGCTGAGAGTATTATTAAGCACAGTCTCTGGCTGAGAGTATTTTAAAGGCGTAGTCTCTGACTGAGAGTATTTTAAAGGCGCGGTTTCTAGCTGAGAGTATTATTAAACACAATTTCTGGCTGAGAGTACTATGAAGCACAATCTGTGGCTGAGAGTATCTTTAAGCACAATCTCCGGCTGAGAGTATTGATAAGCAAAGTCTCTGGCTGAGAGCATCTTTCGGCACAGTTTCCGGCTGAGAGTATTTTAAAGGACGCACCGCTCTGCAGAGAGTAATTTGACACCGTCTCACTGGCTGAGAGTATTTTAAAGGCACAGTCTCTGGCTGAGAAGTATTTTTAATGGCGCACAGTCTCTGGCCGAGAGTAATGAAATCACAGATCCTGGCCGAGAGTATTTGAATCACAGTCACAGGTTGTTGGTCTGCCTCGTTAACCCCTACTTTGCCCATGTGGAATTGATTAGGTCTTTGGTGTAATTATCTCCACTCCACTGTTAAATGCAAAGCTGTCTGCCGTTCAAGGATCTGTTAAGTATTCAGCAGCCCCACTCAAATTTACAGCCCTGCTGCTCTTGTCTCAGAGTGGCAGGTCACTGGCAAACACCTCTCCCATTCCCTTCACAGTGTCTGCGTCCCAGCCCCCCCCGACCGTCCCTCCGGGCGGTAGGTCCTGATTAAGTAGCCCCGGAACTTACCGCCGCTCAGCGCCGCTGCGTCCGTCCCGCTCGGCGCCCACTCACCCGCAGCCTCCTGTCTGAGTTCCCGGGCCTTCCATCGCTGTGTGACTCGCAGCACGGCTTCCGTCTGATTCTGCACGGCGCCCTCTCACCTGCGCCACCTGCAGAGTTTCCCCGCCTTCCAAAACTCTGGGGCCTTCGCAGTCAGGCGTCCTTCTGATCTGCTCGCGCCCTCTCACCTGCGCCTCCAGCGGAGTTCCCGGCCTTCCCAAAAAAAAAGTGCTGTGTTGCTCGAGGCAGTGGCCCTCTGCGTCCGTGCTGATCTGCTCGGCGCCCTCACACCTGCGCCTCCTGCGAGTTCCCGGCCTTCTAGCGTAAAGCGCTCGAAGCGAGCCGCTGCTCCCGTCTGTCTGCGCCCCCTCACACCACGCCTCCTATGTATCCCCCGGCCAGGTCCTCAGCGTGTCTCCTGTGCGCCTGTGGCAGAATGCGCCGCAGCTCTCCACAGTGCCCCCGCCGCGGCCGTGCATGCTCCTCGGATTAGAAATGCTGACAGGCAGGTTGGATCCGGATCCCTCGTGTCGCTTTCCCTTCAGATCCCGAGGAGAGCGCCCGCAGTGATTTGGCCTTCTATCACGCCACTACACGCAGACAGGGAGGAAGAGAACTGGTCTCCTTACCCGCCAGATACTCTTGCTGCGCGCCAAATGGGAAAGTCTCAGAAATGTCGCCAAGGCTGCACTGATGCCTATCAATAATATCTGGGGACATCCAGCAGCTCTTCCCCAAAAAGTATATAGCCAGCCGTAAACATCAAAGTTTTGAAAGCAGATGGCGAGGATTTTATTCAGGATAATGGCAGGAGCTCACATTATAGTGCGTCCTTACTCCCATCCACGCAGGCCCACGCCCCCCAAGGAGCAATTCTAATAAACACACACATCTCTTTTACTATCCTAGATCCCCTCTACTGTATTCCAAACCTACATTCCGAAGTTTATCAACCATTTTCTTGAGGGACCTGATTACAAAAGTCCCATTTCCAAATAACAGAACACTTGTCACATCTATTAAAAGGTAAATAATTACTCTCATCCCATTATTAATCTATGAGTATCTATTACAAGAATTAGCTCCTACATCAACATAAATCCCAACATTATCACAAAATGGAGGCCTAATCCTATTGACCACTCAACTCAGGAGCTCATCATTTTCTTGACTTTACTAACGGTACAGGTACTCTTTATATTCCCAACCCTCCAATAATAACACATTCAACTCTCTGACACTCATCTGTATGTGTTGTGAAGGTAACATAAAAATCATTGAAAGTGTCCATCCTGTTATGATAATATACTTCAGTTGATGTTCAATAATTAGTTCCAGATTAGAAATTAGGAGCTGTAGTTTACTGGGGTAGTAAGACATTGTAACAGATCATCCCAGGTTGACAGAAATACAGATTAAGGCAAAGTCCTACGCTTGCCTGGGGTGGGGGTGCACAATAATCATGCAATAATCAGATAGTTATGAGTTTCAGGAACGTTATTCAGCATCTTTCTAATCACGGGGTAGGAGTGATTCCACTCAAAGTGTGGGCTGGTGTGGACCCAGTTGTTTCTTTCCCTCAAGTTATCATCAAATCTCAGTATTTCAGCAAAACTTGGAAGGGACCGCCGTAATGATAGGCTCAAAGTACCTTCGTCCACGTGTCTTTCAAGCCCACCCAATAATCACCCCAGTTCAAGGTAGTGGCTTACTCAGGTCACTGTTCATTTCTGGAATATAACAAAAACTTGGTTATGTACTGCTTTAAATGTTTTTCTCTGCAGATCTGTAACATATCCTGTCATACAACTTATATGCTATATGAGTAAAACCTGTGGATAATATGGCCTTTTCTTGGGGTAGTACCAACCAAGATCTCATAGGAGACCAGATTCAATTTCCTCAAGGTGTACCAAACAACAGGAAACAAAACTAATGGCAAACACTCTGACCATGGCTTTTCCCAGTTTTATTCAATTTTAACCTGTTCTATTTTTTTCCTTTCCTCTGAAGATGGTAAGAGAACATGAAAGGCCTGTTTCTATACCTAAGCACCACGTCTCTTCTTTTCATGACTTCTCCTGTGAAGTTTGTTCCTCTTATCACTCTGTTGCATTTCTGTAGCCAAAACAACACCTTAATTGACATTAAGGGCACTTTTCTGCTGCCTTACTGTATGGGAAGGCTCAGCCCAACCGGAAAAAGAGATCTACGCCAACAAGGAAAATTGCACTCCTTGTTAATGGACACAGCTGTCGAGGTGAATTTTTCCTGGGGACCGCTCTTACTTTACCTATTCTGTGTTTTGTGCATGTCATACAGTCTTGATAGTACTGGCTGCGGCCATACAGAAGCCAAGAGCAACCCAATACTTGTTTACTAGAAACATTTTACAAAGCGGTCTTGGACTAGTGGGGTCATCCATGTCCTTCTTTAGCCATCAGTGGGAAAAGGACCCATGGAGGCAGACTATATTGGTCTACACTCACAGCCACCCTCAGCTCTCCTGTTTTCTCCAGACTCCCCCTATTTGACCTCTGAGCGAGATTGAAGGGTCCTAAGGACATCAGAGGTAACAGGGTCTACGGTGGACACATCCCTGTTAGCAGACAGTCCACAAGAATCCATAACCCTCAGGCTTTGACGCAGCCAGTTTTGCCACTTTTGTCTGCTCTTATTTCCCTATTCTCGGGGCTGCAGATTTTGTATGTGTCTGACCTTAATTGTTCCCAAGCTCTGTAGGATCAACAGGGGCTTACATTAGGACCACTGACACTTTCGGCAAACGTGATGTGTTTCTATTTGATGTAAGAATGCCCAGGTTCTCCAATAAGGACTAAACTCATCGGCTATTTCAAATGTATGACATGAGTCTGTGTATATGTTTTGTAGTCTTACCCACCGACTCGCGGGCCGCTGTTCATGCCTCTGGGTAGTGCTCTCTAACACCCCTCCTGCAGATTAAAGTGGAAGTGTTTTCAACATTTATTACCTTATGTTGCCTGACCACCATATATCCAATGTGATACCTGCTGTATTCCCCAGACCTTGTTAAACACAAAGTTTAGAATTAGTGATTGAGGAAGACCTGTCACATGGGCAAATCCTATTGTATCTTGTCCAAAAGGACCATACGAAGCAAATTCATCCTCATCTTACCAACTAATTCTTCCCCCTTTGGTTCTAAGTTCTCATGGTAACCAGAGTGGTAGAGTACAAGGATCTTACACAAAGTCCAGAGAAATCCCTTTGGGACATCAGTAACACACTGTACCGTAGCTAACAGGGCCATAGAGATGTCATAGTTGCCCATGAGAAATATTATGTACATCAATTGCGGGGTAATGTATTGTTTACGGGGTAATCCAGTACAACCTCTGAGACTTTATTTATTAAGTACTTGACTATATTGACTACACTTCCAACATAAGGGGTTCCTCTCCGCCACTGGATATAATCTAGCTGAGTTAATAGCTACTAGTGACTCGTGCTGTTAAACCATGTGATGTGTAAGTACTGCGTGGCATGACAGCCCTGTTCAGTGCATACAGCGAGTAACATTCTTGACATAGTCAGGTGATAACAGATGGCAGGGTGCAGAGGAAATTAACAACTTCAGAGTTTGGAATTTGTTAAGTGCCTCCTCTATCAGCTTAAATGGCTTGTGTACCAAACACCTCATACAGAAGATGCATAAGCAAACAAGGCTGGATCATATTAAAATATAATACAAATTATATCAAACCATGAATATTCTGAGTTGCTCTAGACTCCCAGAAGTCAAGTCCTTTTTGATCTGTATTCGGTCTCTGGTCAGGTGCCTGGCACCAGCTGCTACAAGCAGTTTCCTCCCTAAAGGTAACCAAGACTACAAAAACTGTAACATGTCCATTGAGGACACGAAATCATCTAAAAGATAACAAAAACAAGATAAGTGGCAGCCCTCTAAACATTTTCCGCTGTCACTGGCCAGATAAAGTCATCCATTGGTATAATACAGCCCCAAAAGTCAGGTGATATCCACTGTTACAGCAACTGAGGACAGAATTGCTTAGATCTTATTGGTTAGTTTAAGTAGTAATGAGCATCTCAGGCTAAATGTTAAGGTATCTGTAATACATCCTACAACAAAAATACATAAGGAAGAGAAGACTAACTGAATCTCTTCTCTACAGTAACTTAAACTGACCATTCACAAACTGGAGTCTGTTTCTTCTGAAGATCAACACTATTGGCATCTTCCCCTGGCCCGCCACATGAATCTGGCAGCATTAACCTCTCTATCTTACCATCAGTTGTAAAAAGCTCACCAGCAGTAATAACATCAAACGGACTATATGGCTTTTCAAAAAGACAAAGACAACAAACAAAGAGTTTAGCCAGACACAAAGTAGTAACCACAAATTAACATAAAACAAACAAAGAAACAAAAGGATCCTTCATACATTTCCACACATACAACACAAAAAACTTCAGACTAAACAAAATGAAAAGAAAAATTAAACAAAAACAAAATATCAATGCCACAAAAAGCAAAACAATGCAATGATCAAATTAAAAATATCCCTAGACTTTAGAGTATTTTACATCAAAACAATAAAAAAAAATTAGTAAAAATTCATCTCTTCATTCCTACAAGAGAACACAAGGTTACTAATATAATTTTGCCTCCCTCCCACCTAAAAGAAACATTATGGAAAAAACAGTAAGTAACGTTCCTGGTAAATATAAAAGTAGTTAAAACAGACATAGAATTCAAAATTTTTACAACTTTTGTGCACAAACACCCAAATTATTTTGCTTAAATAAATGACTCTTTATTTGCCACGTGACTTATATTTATACTTCAACCAAATTTAAGAGGATATCCATCATCTTAAAACACCAGATAAAACTTATATTCTATAATTACAACAAAAGCACACATGAATATAGAATATATCTTGTTTATACCAACATCATCTGCAGAAACCTTTTCCTGTAAAGACAAAAAAACATACAATACACAAACTAAAAAATCCATCAATGTTCTACACAGATAAGTGCAGTAATCAACGAAAAAAAACACACAATGGAGTCTCAGCATCTGGAGTTGGACCCTTCCCCCCCACCCTTCTGAAATCATGGCTGCTGCTGCAGTGGCACAATAGATTCCCCCCCAGAAGTCACAGAAATGGAGTAAATAACCTTTTCACTGCATTCTCCATCTCAACATGCATCATACCATCATATAAACCTTCAATAACAGGTGAAACTAAAACCGTCACACTTAATGAAGACTTTCCATCCTTTTTTTCTACTTTCAAAATTCCAACTTCCAACTTTCACCATTAAAAATTTTCCAACAGTTTCTAACTATCCTGCTCTTTACCTCTACAATTACAGTTATAGAGATAATTTTTCACTGCCCAACGAGTTACACACCTTACTCGTGTTCCCAGAATACTACAGTGTCGTCACATCTGATCTAGTTTTAGCCTAATATCTCTGATGGTGGATAGATTCAAAATCTAAACCACTCATTCAAGATCCTAACTAATACACAAATTAGTTAGTATCTGTTACCACTGAGATGACTAACTGAAAAATTCTAATCCATCATACATTTCTCCAACTATTAAAACAAACTAATATTTTTTTTTTAAGTTATCGTACCACTGATGGCTAGATTTAAAATCTAACCACTCATTCACTGGCTCTAAATAGTAAACAAACTAGTTAGTATTATTACTTCTGATGGTTAGATAAAAAATCAAACTATTCCTTCACGTCACTTAACCAACGGACCTGAAAGTAATTTCTCAAAACTTTCGACTATTTGTCTGCAATAACCAACCTATACTTCCTATCAAACATCAGCACACACTCACAGAAATCATTCATAGAGGGATTCACTTTCCCCCCTCCCTCAGATAATTTCCATTGTTCTAAAGCCAGCTAGGCTCTGCAGCCATGAGACCTTTTGACCTTTCACAAAAAGGACAAGCTCACACAAACCACAAAATTCTAAATCATCACCATTTCACTTAAACTTGTATATAATTCCTTTCACTAGGGGCCCTCATCAAGCAGCGAGCCTCATTACGTGGTCAAACAATGCATGATACTCCCTTTCAGACAGCCTCCTATATTGTTATAATGTTCTATTCAAGTTGTTCCACAGTCCAATCACAATCATTCACTGTTCATTATCAAACAGCACACAATTATAATACATATATTTGAACCACGATCACATCATTTCATTTGAAATATTATCAAGGTTCTTAGAATCAGAGTCTATAAGTGATCTGGGAAAAACAGCCGGACAGAGAAGCAATACTTGAAGAGACTGAATATATTACGTAAGCAAATAAAAAATATATGCTTACCTTTTTTTAGTTATTTGATTTGAAGCGCATCGTTTTATTCTGCTTTTTCAAGAATTGTTCATCTCGTATTAGTCAGGATGCCAAAACAAATTTCTGAGCCCGCACGATGGGCGCCATTTGTAGTAGCCAACCAAAACTGCGTATAGAATATGACGGGTAATCAATTAAGAATCCGTTGGATGCCAAATTATCCAGGTTTATATACAATGCAAGCATTGTGAGACACACAGCAATATAACATCATCATTGCATATGGCCTAAAGATATGTCTCCCGATCCTAACTGCAATTACTGGTTTTGTTATATAGCCCCCATCTGTAAGAATACATTTAGCCATCAATTCAAAACATAACTATTTCCAATATGTATGTTTAAAAGTTTACATTTAAATTATGGACCCACCTCTTACTGATCTACTGAAACCTTGTTAATTCAATAGGGCAAAATTTCCCGGCCATATGTTTCCAATTTTGGAGGAGGGGTGGGCATGTCTATTAACATTCCAAAACCTGAGTTTTCAAACTTTAAATGAAAAGCACACAAAGAGTATATACAAATAATATCAATATACAACTATAGATATTACGCTCACAACGGCACAGGACAAATACCGGCCGGTATTTGTCCTGTTTTGCGGCCGTCCTCATGGCTGCGGAGGTGGCGGCGTTTCTCCGCGATGAGCGGAGAACAGCTCTCCCTCCTCCCATTGAACAGCACAGATTCCGTCCGGAAACCGGACAGAAGATTGTGCATGTTCAATGTTTTGCCGCCGTCCCCCGGCAAAAAAACAGTCGGGGGAAAAACCCGTGCAGTGGGACTGTTTGCATGGGTTTTCCATAGAGCACAATTGTGCCATTTTGGGTTTTTTTTCAGGCGGTCTGAAAAACCGCAAACCGCCTGAAAAACCGGCCAAAAACCCGTGCCGTGTGGACATGCCCTAAGGGGTGTTCACAATTCAGTTTTCCTCTTCATTTAGCGTGAATGTCACAAAAGTGCCCAACGTGCTGAACATCTCCATAAGGATCCACTGTCAGAGCGTCCTTTTGGCCTCCACCTGTAAACTGCAAAAAATGAAATATAGAGTAACATAGTAGACTGAACCTACCAACAGGATCCTTCAAATAAACATACATCTGATTTTATCCCATGTTGACAAATGCCACAGGCTTCCAATTAAGGGGGTTGTCTCACTACAGGGATTGCTGCTTTTTATGTTAAAAATCTTGCAAAAACAAGTCACTTTGCAATATGTGTCCATTAACAATGTCCTACCTATTCCAAGATATCCCATCTTGTATGGGCTGCATCAGCTCCTCAGGTCGCCATAGCTACAGACCTGTTTGAGCTATCCTGATAGGTGTCACGGATGGAGATAGTGGATCCTCTGGACCGCCGCAAGCGATGGTGTAAGCCACGCCAGGGAGCGGAATCTAACTAGGTCCTGGTTTTCACCAGAGCCCGCCGCAAAGCGGGCAGAGCCGTCTTGACAGCATTAAAGGCCCCTGGGCAGTGCTGTGCACTGGGCCCTCCCAACCAACGCATAATACAGATAACACACCACTTTGGCTATGTACACATGATGTATTGCGGCGCATACAATACATGGCACAATACATCGTATGTTTTCGGGAGTCGCGCTAATACGCCCGTCCTCCCGCGGCGTGAGGGGGGGAGGTGGGGAACTGGGTAGGCTTAGATACACAGCCAGCAGATGATAGTATACACTGGGTAGGCTTAGATACACCCGCCAGCAGATGATAGTATACACTGGGTAGGGTTAGATACACAGCCAGAAGATGAATATACACTGGTTAGCTTAGAAACACAGCCAGCAGATGGTAAAAACACTGGGTAAGCTTAGATACACAGCCAGCAGATGATGGTATACACTGGGTAGGCTTAGATACACAGCCAGCAGATAAATGGAAATACACTGGGTAGGCTTATGATACACAGCCAGCAGATGATGGTATAACACTGGTAGGCTTAGATACACAGCCAGCAGAGATGTATACACTGGGTAGGCTTAGATACACAGCCAGCAGATGATGGAATACACGGGTTTAGGTTTAGATACACAGCCACAGATGATAGTATACACATGGTAGGCTTAGATACACAGCCAGCAGATGATAGATACACTGGTTAGGCTTAGATACACAGCCAGCAAAATGATAGTATAACTGGGTAGGTTTTAGATACACAGCCAGCAGAGATAGTATACACGGGGTTAGGCTTAGATACACAGCCAGCAGATGAAGTATACACTGGTAGGCTTAGATACACACCAGCAATGATAGTATACACGGGTGGGGCTTAGATACACAGCCAGCAGATGAAAGTATATACTGGGTGGGCCCTTAGATACACAGCCAGCAATGATAGTAACACGGGGTAGGCTTAGATACACAGCCAGCAGATGATAGTAACACTGGGTAGGCTTAGATACACAGCCAGCAGATGATAGTAATACACTGGGTAGGCTTAGATACACAGCCAGCAGATGATAGTATATACTGGGTAAGCTAGTACACAGCCAGCAGATGATAGTATACACTGGATAGGCTTAGATACACTGCCACAGATAGACCATATAGACACTGGAATGCCTCCCAACACCCCACACTTCCTCCTCCCCCAGTCACTCACTCGTTCTGAAGACTAGAAGACTGGCAGTCATCTTCTCCTCACTGCCGATGGTAAGAGGTTAGAGGGAGGAGGGGGAAGCCCTGCTCTTCTCTCCCCAGCAGTCTCTTGCTCTTCAGTGGCCGCACTGCTGGAGAGGGGGAGGAGCAGGGCTGTAGTGCAGGAGCTCAGAAGATCGCAGTCTGGCCCCTGCTTTACCTCAGTGCCGTGCTGCCTGTGCTGTGAGCAGTAAGCGCAGGCACCGCACAGCAATAGCAAGGGCCGCATTAGACACACACGGACATCTGAAGCCGGCCCTTGCTCTGACTGGCGCAGTCCAATAAACGGGCCCCTGGGTGTACTCCCACTATGCAAGGTAGGCAGCTGTTCGAGGGGCCCTCTGAGCTCGTGGGGCCCCCAGGCTAGGCCTCCCTGCCCAAGGGAAAGACGGCCTGAAAGGGGGATGGACTTGCTGCGGCGGAGTCTAACCAGGTCGCAAACCCCTGCCCTGACTTGCTTGCGGTGGCAGCCGAGGTGTCGCGTGGTACAAAACGTCAGGCAGGCTCGAAGTCGGGGACAGGCAGGAGGTCAGGACAGGCGCTAAGGTTCGTGGTCGTGGACAGGCAGAAGGTCAGGCAGGCGGCAAGATTCGTGGTCGAGGAACGGAAGCAAATGGTCGGTACACGGTAATCAGAAAAAGGGCTAGGAACGCTTTTCTATAGGCTAAATGGCACCAAAGATCTGGCACAAGACTCAGGAAGGGGCAGGCTTAAATAAGGGCAGTGACCGGCAATACCCAGGAGAGCGGCCGGGTAAGAAGGCGGGGACCCGGCTGGCAGGGTGAGCGTGCCCACCGCCCGACATGCAGGCGGCGGTGCCGCTCGTGCGGGGACCACGGGTGTGCCTCCCGACCGGGAGGGGGTCATAGGCCCCCCGTGACAGTACCCCCCCCCCCCTTTTGGCCTCCCCCTTTTTTCGGCCTGAAGGAATCTCCGGATAACCATTATGGTCCAGAATTTTTGTCTTCGGCTCCCAGGACCTTTTCTTCGGGGCCCGAACCCTTTCCAGCAATGAGAAAAAACCCCTCCCTCTGACCGGCTTCATATCTTTGAATCTCCTTTACCGTAAAGACATTTGGATTGGCATCGGGCCCCAGAGTGGGAAGGAGCAACTACCCCAGAGAAGGTTTTTGGATAACCGGTTTTAGAAGAGAGACATGGAAGGAGTTCGGGACCCTCATAGTGGGAGTAAGGCGCTTAAGCACCTCAAACGGACCCAGGAACCAGGGACCCTGCTTATAGCTGGGAACCTTGAATATATTTAGCCGACAACCACATCTTGTCACCAGGAGAGAAGATCGGCGGAAGCCTGGAGTAGAGAATGGTGCGTCTGCTTTCCCGAAGCTGTCAGGCCTGGACCAGTTCCTCCAGGGAGGGACCTCCAAGAGGGGGGGGGATGTTGCCCGTAGACCCAAAAAAAGAGCAGCTCCGCAGACTCCAAATCCAAAAGTTATAGGAAAACTCGGCCCAGGGCAACAAACTGGACCAATCATCCTGGCGCCGAGACAAAATGGGGCAGGAGCAGCCTAGGGTCTGGTTAACTCTCTCTACCTGCCCAATTGGACTGGGGTGGTAGGCCGAAGAAAAAATCCAGTTTCATTTGTATTTGGTTGCAGAGGGAGCCCCAGAATCGGGGAAAAAACCCTAATTGTGCCGGGGAAAGCCCATGCAGCCGGAAAATATGTAGAAAAAAAAGACTGGCCAGGCGGGGGGGTTTTGGGGTTTAGCCCCCGGCAGAGGAATAAATGAACTTTTTTTGAAAACTTTAAAATTAACCCCCCCAGATCACGGTGTTCCCAAGGGGAAAGGGGGGAATTCCGTGATAAAATCCATGCCAAAAAAGGGGGGTTCCAAGGACAGCGGGGTATCGGAAGTGAAGAGCAGACCTGCCTTTTTAAACCCGAGGGGACGGGTTTTCGGGGCACGGAAGTGCAGGACCCACGAACCACGAACATCCGGGACAAACCCCGGGCCCAAACCATTAAAACCGAGAATTAAGGACGGGACCCCCTGCACTCCGGGGTGCCCCCCAAAAGGGGGAGCAATCCCCCCCTTACAGTAATTTTCTTTCCAAGACTTGGCGAACAAATGTTTTTTCTGGGGGAGGAAAACTTTTTTAAGGCTACAGGGGGGCCCGAAAAGGAGCCCGTTTGGGGGGAAAATGTGCCGTGAAGTGGACCGTCCCCATTCACTTTGGGAAGCACGGGGAGAGCGTCGGCCTTGACATTTCGTTCCGCAGGGCGAAAATAAATGAGAAAATTAAATCGGGAAAAGAAGGGGGCCCAAACACCTGGCTGGTTTTAAAGCGTTGAGCTGTCTAGAGATAAACAGGTTTTTGTGGTGGGGTTTTATAAATGCTTGGGTGCCAGCCCCCTCCCAAAAAGATACCGCCATTCCTCCAGGGGGGCCAAATTGATGGCCAGTAACCAACCCCCTCCACCAAAAAAGTAATTCCTTTCTTCAGAGGAAAAAACCTTTTTGAGGGAAAAAAAAGCAAGTGAGGGGCCCTTTGGGTTTGGGGCCCCTTTTTTTAGAGTACAGCCCCGGCCCCCACCGGGAGGCATCGACCTTGGGGAAAAGCGGTTTTTCTGCATCTGGCCGGGAGAGCACAGGCCAAAAAGGCGAAAGGCAACTTTAAACATGGTGAAGGCTTCCCCTGGGGCCCCTGGTGGGCCCGAGCTTTGGATTGGCGTTTTTTCTTGGTCAATTCCACTAAAGGGAGTACCACGGGAGAAATGTTGGGGATAAATTGCCTGTAATAGTTGGCGAACCCCCCGGGAAACTTTTTATGGCTCGGGGACCCACGGGGCCGGGCCCCTAAAGGGGCGGGGAGACAACTTACGGGGTCCTCTGCAACCCCCCCTCCGGGAAATTTATGTACCGAGAAGGGGAGGCCCCTGCGAAGGAACCGACACTTTTCGGCTTGGGGATAGAGGTGGGTTTACCCTTAGACGTCTGAGGACCTGTCTATAAACCCCTGAGGGACTCAAGGTCGGGGGGGGGGGGGGAAAACCAGAATGTCATCCAGGTAAACAACCAAGCATGTGTAACAGGAGGTCCCCCGGAAAATGTCATTGAAAAAAATTCCCCCCCTTTAAAGACGGCCGGGGCATTGCAGAAATCCGAAAGGGGGATGAAACCCGGAAATCAAGTGCCCGTCCCCGAGTGTTTAAGGTTTTGGGCCTTTCCTTCATCGCCCTCAAATATCCGTATGAGGTTATAACCCCCCCGTAGGCCCCGGATTTTGTAAAAAAACATGGCACCTTTGTAGCCGGCCCCCAAAAAAAAACTCTGTGAAAAGGGGGGAAAGGATAGCGGTTTTTTTTTCCGTGATTTTTTTGAGGCCTTTGATAGTCCCATGCAAAAGGGGTGGGGACCGTCCTTTTTTTGGCCCCCCCCAAAAAGAAACCCGGCCCAGCTGGGGAGGAGGACTTCGAAGAACCCCTTTCTGGAGATTCCCTTGATAAAGGAAAAACCCCCGCCAATTTTCCCGGAAACCCACAAAGGGGGAAAACCCCGCCCCGGAGGAGAAATTCCCCCCGGGGAGAAAAATTTAATGGGGCAGTATATGGGCCCATGGGGCGGGAATGTCTTTAGCTTGCCCTTTTCGGGGAAAGACGTCTGGGAAAGGCTTAATTTGGGGCTGGAAGGGGCCCCCCGAGGTTTTGGCCGGGGACAGGAAAAAGGGTAAACACCCGGGGGGTGCCACCAAACAGCGAGACTGAAAAACCTTTCCCAACCCCCAACCAAGACTTCCCCCCCCTGCCAGTTTTAGCACGGGAGCATGGCCTGCAGCCAGGGAGACCCAAAGGGGAAAGGGGGCAGGAAAAACGTGGGGAGCACGTAAAAACCAAATCCCTCCCTTTGCAGAACCCCCACTTTAAAGGGCCAAAATTTTATTCGGAACCGAATTTTAAACCGGAAAATCCCCCACTGACAGAGGAGATGAGTTAAAGGGGGTTCTCCCCGGGATCCAGAAAATTA
Organism: Phyllomedusa bahiana; assembly: GCA_025379985.1. NCBI lineage: Eukaryota > Metazoa > Chordata > Amphibia > Anura > Hylidae > Phyllomedusa > Phyllomedusa bahiana. Next base: position 128,108 of record JAODAL010004339.1, on the reverse strand, counting down.
GCTGGGACACCGGGGGAGCGTCCAAAAAAATTTTCCCCGCAAACCCCAAAACCAGGAAGGAGCAACTGAAAAATGGGGGAAACCCTTACCCAGTGCCAAATTTTCACGGGCATGGCAAGGGGGGAGAGGCCTTGGGCCCCCCCTAGGGGCCCTCTTTCCCCCGCCCCCAGGTGGGGCCCGTTTTTCCCGGACGCTTAGGGCCCCAGTGGGAAATGGGAAATTTTGGGAAATGGTCTGAACTGCCACAGTACAGACAAAAAATTTTTCCCCCACGTCTTCTGGTTTCTCCGGCAGACCGGTGGGTCTATCCACTTCCAAAGGCCTCCCCCGGGGCAGGCAGAGAGGGGGAAATTTGGGGGGCCTTTGGGAAAACTGGGGCCAGACGAGGAGACGGGGGGGGTCTAGCCGTTTTTCATTCTTGCCGGGGTTCCCCCTGGCTTCCCAGAAAAAAGGATTTTCAATCCGAGTGGCCAGGGAGATAAGGTTTTCCCCAAGGAAACGGGAAAAGGGCCCCCGGGGAGACAGGGCAAACCTTGGGGCGCCCGGAGAGGCCCTTCTTGAAAGGGGCAGTCAACACCCCTTCATTCCCCATAAATCGGAAGCCAAAGTTGCGGAAACGATGGCGTAATCGTCCCACAGATTTAGTCCCCCCCCTTTTCCCCAGATTTAGCAAAGGGGGTCTCGGCAGAAGAAGCCCGGGCAGGTTTTCCCCGAAAACCCCTCCGAACCCCGGGGGGGAAAGTAGGGAAGGGTTTCCCCTGATTGGCGCCCCTTCCCAGAGGGGGGTAACCCAGGCCCGGGCTTTTCCCCAGAGAAGGCTAGCCAAAGAAACCCACCTTTGAACCCCCTTCGGGAAAGGGAAAAAAGGTTTTCCCCTTTTAAATTTTGATATGCATGGAGCATGAAAAAAAAAAGCCCCTTAAGCCCCTTTGGGGCCCCCCCTCGAACTTTGGGCGGCATAGACAGAAGTCCGTGGACCACTCGGAGCCGGAAAACGAAGGAACAGGGGAGCGGGTTTCTGTTTCGAGCGGCCAGGGGGAAATTTGCATCAAGGCGGAGGAAAGGCTGAGTTTTTCTGGGGTTTCCCGAAACGATCTTTTGCCCCCCTGTTTGCGACCATAATTTATGGGAGGTTTAGCCCTCCCGGGGGCAGAGGCAACCCGGCGGGATCCCGAGCGGGTCTTAAAAAGGGCAGGATTGGGGATAGTGGGCCTCTTTGGGCCCCCGCAAGCGAAGGGGGTAAAACCCCCCAGGGAGCGGAAAACTAAGTAGTCCCGGTTTTTTACCAAGCCCCCCCGCAAAGTGGGATGGACTTTGCTGGGTGGGAGTCCTACCAGGTCGCTACCCCTGACGTGCCCTTGCTTGCAGTGGCAGCCGAGGTGGTAGCGTGGTACAAAATCGTCAGGCAGGCTCGTGGGTTGGGGACAGGCAGGAGGTCAGGACAGGCGGCTATGGTTCGTGGTCGTGGACAGGCAAAAGGGTTTCAGGGCGGGCCCGGAAAGATTCGTGGCCCGAGGAACGGGAAGCAAATGGTATGGTACACGGTAAAATCAGAACAAGGCTGGGAACGCTTTCTCTATAGGCTAAATGGCACTAAAGATCCGGCACAAGACTCAGGAAGGGGCAGGCTTAAATAAGGGCAGTGACCGGCAATACCCAATTACCGGTACACTGGCCCTTTAAATTTCAAAGAGCCGGCGCGCCCTAGGGAGCGGGGACGTGCGCGCCGGAAGATTGGAGCTGCAGCAGGAGCGCGGCCCGGTAAGTAGGCAGGGACCTGGCTGGCAGGGTGAGCGTGCCCACCGCCCGACATGCAGGTGGCAGCGCCGCTCGTGCGGGGACCACAGGTGTGCCTGCAACCCGGGACGGGGGTCGCAGGCCCACCCGTGACAATAGGCTGCCTGCACTGGTTGCTATAGCTACAAACCTGGCTTCTACTGCAGTCTAGTAGAAGCCAGTAAACACGCCCCTGAATTCAAAATGAAACCAAGAAAACAGGACGAATCAATGTAGTGAGACAACCCCTTAAACTCAGACGTGAACCATTTGTAGTCAGTGACATTGCTCTGTGCCACCATCAGCTATCACAACAACTATTTCTGCAACTCATAGAAACTACAATGGAAAGAGCCAGACACATGTGCAGCAGCAACTGTTCTATCATACCTCCTTGTCTTCAAGTGTGAAACAGGAGAGACAGGTAGTCCCTGAGGTTACAGAGAACCTATGGCTGCTCCTGACATGTCTGACTTAGTAAATACTTGTGCTCCCTTCCCTCGCCGGAGCACCTATGGGTATGTTCACACGGCTTATTTTGGAGCGCATATCGCCACATACTGCGCTTAATACACGGGTAAATGCGCCCCATAATTACGGTAATCCATAGCTCTCATAGAGAACTATGGATTACACCTCGTCCCCCCACGCATACAATACGATCATATTGTATGTGCGGGGAGATAAGTGACATGTCACTTATTCGTGACGCTTACACACAACGAGTAATGCACGTCAATGGAGCCGACGGGCTGCCTCCGCGCCCCGCATCGTGGGAGTAAGCGCTGATCAGCACTAGCTCCAAAGACACACGATGTACTGCGGCGCGTACTGTATGCAGGCCCGGACTGCCTGTAGGGCAGTCACAGTCACAGACCCAGCCATGCAGCCAACACGGCCGCCGCCTGCACCGTGCGGCGCAAGCAGCGGCCGAGGCTGAACAGCCGGGATCTTCTGATCCTGTCTGTTCAGCTCCCAGGAGGCCGCGCAGCTCCCAGGAGGCCGCACAGCAGGCGCGCGATGTAATGACGTCATCGCGCGCCTATTCCGTGACCTGTCTCAGGAAGCCAGCGGCCGCTCTGGCGCAGATGAAGAGGAGGGGACAACGGGTATTACTTTTATTTTTTTTAAAGCTACTTTCTGTCCCTGCCTATACACTGCCCCTGGCTGCCTATACACTGCCCCTGGCTGCCTATACACTGCCCCTGGCTGCCTATACATTGCCCCTGGCTACCTATACACAGCCCGGCGTACAATATAGACTGCCCTGCCTACGATATATACTGCCCTGCCTACGATATATATTGCCCCTGGCTGCCTATACACTGCCCTGCCTGCCTATATACTGCCCTGCCTGCCTATATACTGCCCTGCCTGCCTATATACTGCCCCGGCTGCCTATATACTGCCCCGGCTGCCTATATACTGCCCCTGCCTGCCTATATACTGCCCCTGCTTGCCTTTAGACAGGCCCTGGCAGCCTATAAGTTGCCCTGTCGACCTACATTCTGGCCCTGCCTACCTACATACTGGCCCTGCCTGCCTATATACTGGCTCTGACTATATACTGGCCCTGCCTACCTAATGGGGGTCTACCTATTTACATGCCACTTATCTGACATTTTTAAATTTCAAATTTTTAGGGTCTAACATAGCTGTTTGGGGAATTGATAGGAACGTGCTGGAAAAGAGAGGTGTCTAAGATGTATTTGTGGTAAATTCTGCAGGGACAAGTAGTGACGGGGGAAGAAGAAATTGCATGCTGTACCTGACAGAGAAAAAATGGACGGTAACAACTCATCAGGGAAGACATCATGGAGATTTGGGCCAGATGGAGAAGAAAAGAAGACGACAACTCCCATCAGAGATGACGTCTCCTGTGAGTCCCTGCTGTCAGGGGTCATTTTACTTCTGTGTTGAATCACTGCTGTATTCATGTGATAGTGACCTGACTACTGGGGATGTGATTGGTTGTAGGTTATGTTGGTGCTTATGTAGTGTCAGTGTGGGCTTGTCCCTGATTGTAAAGCAAGTGCACACCTGACTCTGTGATGAGGGTTTCTCTGCACCACGGTTTCTTTCTTTCTTGCTTGTGTGTAGGGGGCTCTCACACAGAGCGGTTTTGGTGCATTTTTTGATGCGTTTTTTTTTTTGTGCAGAAATGTACAGCATTAACTGCTCTGCCTTTCTGCACAAAACCGCACCAAAAACACATCAAAAACGCACCAAAAATGCTCCGTGTGAAAGCACCTTTATAGTGTAGTTTATTTTAGACAGTGGCGAGGTGCGAGAACAAGGGACATTTTGTAAGCGGATATTGTATGTGGGCTGCTGGGGGCTTTGTGCCAGGGCGGATTTTTATTCCCAGTCCGGCCCTGACTGTATGCACCACAATACATCGTGTGAACATAGCCTTCGTTTAAATCTCTACATTGTGCGGCTCTTATGATATTCCTCCTTAAATTTATCACCAATCAGTCAGCTGGGTGCTAGCAGTTGGGGGTGTGTCCCTGCACTGTCTGATATTGTCCAGTGCTGACAGTCAGTGGGTGCAGGGACACGCCCCTCTTAAAACCACCCAGCTGACAGATTCAGATGTCTTGAAGGAATAACAGAAGAACAGTTATAAGAGAAGAGGCTCCAGAATTGGTGTTTTACAGTGAAAACAAAGATTTTCTAAAACAGACATTGGGAACAGTCACAGGTTCTCTTTAAACCCCCACTAACCAGACATGTATAACATATACTCTCATAATTTCAAAAATGCCTCAGATAGGAATGTTCTTTTAGGTTGTATTGTGACGCAGAATTAGTAGAATCTTCTATTTTATGAATTCCTGTCTGCTATGATCTCCTATTTTACAAATCACTTCATGAGCTTTTCTATTTCTTTTCATGATGTTTTTATTACATGGATATAATTATTGCCTTTAACCGGACGCCTACCTGTAGTGTCCCTCACCCATAGGCCATATTAGCATCTTTCTAATGGATACATAACATAAAAGCTCACAAGGTGTTCCATTATAGTCTATGATTGATGGATGCTGGTAGATGTCCATTACATCCTCAGCTTAATTTTTCCTTTAGGAGTTTTTTCTGGCATATATGTTAAAAAGAAACTGTACTTGAATGTAACTGTAACGATTTCTGGCCACACAGCCAGAAAACGTCCTGGAACAGGGGATCCGCAGGGCCCACCGCAGGCAGAGATGGTAATACCCGCAGGGGGTAGCCGAAGTGCAGGTCTGGAAGGCTGGACACTGGAGGTTGATAAACGGATGCTCAGTGCAGGTGTAGCTGGTGAACGAATGCCCAGTCCAGGTAGGTAGCAGGTATAGGCCTGCAGGTGCAGATGTACTGCAGGTAGGCAGGCTGGTGCAGCGGCAGATGTCCAACAGGAACCGTAGACTATGAACCTATGATAGAACAGCAGCAATGCAGCAGCCAAGGGTCCAAGCTCTTGTGGGTGAAGACCCACACGAACTGACAGAGTGAAGGTAGGAGGTTCCTTATGTAGCCAGAGGTTACAGGTCACTGGGCAGGGCCAAGGTACTCTGACTCCTTAAATGTGGTGCAGTGACGCGCGCGTGCCCCTAGAGGGAGCACGTGTGTGCACAGGATGCCAGGAAGCTGGAGGAAGCACAGGTGGTGAGGCCTCAGGAGTGGAAGGAGTCAGGACAGGTGTGTGCAAAGAGCCAGGGACACCAGGGGACGTCGCAGCAGCGGCCGGGACACAGGAGACACGGGTACGCTGTCGGTCCATAGCAGGGGCCGCAGCGTGAACCGTGACAGTAACCTACCACATAGGTTATACCACAACAACACAAGCTAGTGACAGACATGCTGTTTGCAGCCTGCTCTGCCAGAGATGAGTTCAGCTTATTCATGAGCAGGTGTTAGCACCGCCCACCCACAGCTAGCTCTGCCCACCTGCTTGTTATTCACAGGTTTCTCATTGTTCAAAGTAAAAGGTTGAATCAACCATGAGTGGGCGGGACTAGCCACGAGTGGGCAGGGCTAACATCTGCTCATGAATAAGCTGAACTCATCTCTGGCAGAACAGGCTGCAAACTGCAGATCTGAGCATTAAATGCTCTGAAACTGCTGCATCTTACAGAATAAGGAGCACAGCGCTGAAAAAAAAAATCACAGAAAATTTCAATAGTACAAATGGATATACAACATTTTTTAGCACTGACTGAGGGTACAAAAATCCATTTTAAAATATAACCTTTAATTTTACACTTTAAAATTCTTATTTCTTCCTAAACCCAGTTTGACATACAAATGTAACCAAAAAAGTGGTCCAGATACCAAAGCAGGGTAAGCTCTCAAGAGACCGCATAAATTATCATAGTCACTCATTGTTAGTAGTCTCATCCAGTTCCTATAGATTCAGTACTGCCTTGTTCCAATATGATTCGGAAGAAAGGTAGGGGGGGGTGAGGGGTGTAGAGCTTCAGAGTACCGTACTATCACTATTTGAGCCCCTATTCAACCTTCTAAAAATAGGGTTGTCGCCCCGAATAGGATGGCCCCGTGTCCAGGAAGACTTACCCTGTTCAACCTTATGTGCACCCTGCTAAAAACAGTACTTCTAAACCCTCCACCGATAACAAAGGCTATATGTACTCTATATTAACAAATATGATGGTCTATATAAAATTCAGCACAAAAACAGGCTGCAAACTGCCAGATCTGAACATTAAATACTCTGAAACTGCTGCATCTTACAGAATAAGGGACACAGCGCTGGAAACAGTAGGTCTGACACTAGCTTGTGCTGCACTCAGCAAGGGGGGCATAAACTAGATAGATAGATAGGGTGAGAGAGAGATAGATAGATAGATAGATAGATAGATAGATAGATAGATAGCTGTGGATATGAGATAGATAGATAGCTATGGATATGAGATAGATAGATAGATAGATAGATAGCTATGGATATGAGATAGATAGATAGAAAGGGTGAGAGATAGATAGATACAGACTGGGCCGCCGGGGGATCGGTGAATCCCCCCCCCCCCCCAGCTGCTGTGGGCCCCGGAGGCAGTGCCGTCGCTCCCCGGGGCCCGGCTGCGCACCCAGTCACTGAACGCCCGGGACCTGCGTCCCGAGCGCTCAAAGACCGGCCCGGGAGTTGGGGACTAATGTCCCCGACTCCCGGGGCTGCGCGGTGTCAGCGGAGCACAGCGCCACTAGCGCTCCGCTGAACTCCCTGGCAGGCTGGAGGAGTTAGGCCTTCAGCCTCCCGGGCGCCGGCCCCTACTGCTGACGTAGGCGGCGCGGTGACGTCACTTCACCGCGCCGCCTATGCAGGGCGACAGTAGGATACAGCGGCAGCTCGGAGCGGCCGGAGCAGGAGCCAGGTAAGTTGCTGTTTTTTATTTTTGTTTTTTTTCTAAACTACCAAAGGGGGGCCCTGACTAGCTAACGGGGGCCCTGGCTACATAAAGGGGGGCCCTGGCAACATAAAGGGGGGCCCCTGACAATCTAAAGGGGGCCCCTGACTAAAGGGGGCCCCTGACAACATACAGGGGGGCCCTGGCTATCTAAAGGGGGGCCCTGGCTATCTAAAGGGGGCCCTGGCTACATAAAGTGGGCACCTGGCTATATACAGGGGGGCCCTGGCTACATAAAGTGGGCACCTGGCTATATAAAGGGGGGCACTGGCTACATAAAGGGGGCCCTGGCTAACTAAATACTAAAGGGGGCCCTGACTTCCTGCATACTAGCTAAATGGTGGGCCCTCACTTCCTGCACACTAGCTAAAGGAGGCCCCTAACTACCTGTATACTACCTAAAGGAGGCCTTAACTGCCTGTATACCACCTAAAGGGGGTCCCTAACTGTCTGTATACTACCTAAAGGGGGTCCCTAACTGCTTGAAACCTATATCTACAGCTTACGTAACTGGGGACAACCACCTACCTACAGCCTAACTAATTGGGACTTACCAACACCTACCTACAGCCTACCTAACTGGGGTCCACCAACCTAACTGTAGCCTATCAACTTGCATAACTGGGGCCTGCTTATCTAACTGGGGGCTGTTTACCTACCCACCCGTGGGTAGGTACCCACCAACCTAACTGGGGCCGGGCTTCCAACTTATCCAGTGGGGGTCTACCTACTGTGGGGACTAGCGGTCACAGAGGTAGGCACAAGCGGGATGGTTGCAACCAAAAATATAGGGTTTTATTTTAGAAGCAAAACAAACAGCAAAATAAACAGGCAGTCTTATGTCATTGGCTTACGTCAGCCGTCAAACAAGCAGCACAAAACATAATAGATTTCCAGCATCAAAAAAAACAAGGCACAATTGTTATACTCCACCGTGTGGCAGGTGAAGTCTCTGTGTAGCAGACCTCCTCGGTCTGGTTGGGTGTTCAGTAGCAGGCTCCTTCCTGCTCCAGCACCTCTGGAGAAATGAACTCCTGACAACTAATCAATCCCAGGTTGACTCTCTCACCTGGTCTCTTCCTGCACAGGCTTTAAAGGCCCAGGGGATACTGGTAAAGCTGGACTGGAGGGGTGAACGGCCTCCCACCCACGCTACAGCCGTTCAGAAAAAGCAGCCCAATAAAGCTGCACAGCAGCTATACTAAAACTACGCAAACATGCGTAACCTATGGTTACTTATCTATACTGCTGACTTTTCCCCACCAAGGTCCGGTTCCTTGGTGGCCCCTCTAGTGCAGTTCTCTTGCTGCCATTCTGCTGCTGTGGAAAGACCGGCTGTCCTACTGGATCGGCCTCCCTGACATCCCTGGAACTTCCTTACCATTTGCAGCATAATACTAGGGACATACCTTCCATCCACTATTTTTTCTGCTGGTTGCTTACACTACCTAAAGAGGGCCTATCTAGGTACTTGGGGCCTTGCCTATTTGCCTACCTACATAGGGTCTTGCCTACCTACCTGGTAATATACTTGAGAGGGCAGCTGCCCATAGTTTTAGCATTATCTCCAGGGGGTTAGTCCTCTCCCCACCCTCCAACCCCTTAGGGTACTAGGCCTCTAAGTTATGGCTTGTGACCGCTCTCCCACCCCTGGGTAGTTTTGTACAGAGATGGGAATAGGTAAAGAGATGCTGGAAAATTGAGGATTCTAAGATATTTGTGTGTAATTTCTGCAGGGATGAGTGGTGGCCGGGACAAGTCATCATGGCGGTGTGGAACCGATGCAGAAGAAAAGGGAATAAGAACAACTCATGAGAGAAGAGAACGACTCATCAGATAAGACGTCTCCGGTGAGTCCCTGATTTCAGGGGTTATTTTACTTCTATATTGGATCAACGCTGTATTCACTGTAATTTGATGTGACCTGAGCTGGTGTCTGACCTCTATGTGGTCTCTATATGGTGGTGTTGTAGGCAGGGCCGGGACAAGGCATTTTGGTGCCCTAGGCAAGTACAGCCAATGGCGCCCCCCCCCCCTTCACTCCCCAAAAAATGCCCCCCCCACACTAATTTCTCTCACCCCTGCGCCAGGTCCTGTCACTAATGTTCTGCACAAGCCACATAGCTCCTGTCCATCTCCTCAGCAGTCACTGCACAATGACAAATTAGCTTTTTCAAAATCGCTCCCCTCCATATGATAGTGTAATACATTACAAATAACAATCACCAAATAATCCACCGATACATGGAGCAAATCTACCGGACGCATCATTGTTACTAAAAACACTTCTACAAAACCAAGACCCAAAACTATTACTACTTAAGGATCAAATAATTTCTGCCAGACCCTGACCAAACGCAACTCGAACATGTGACCATCAGCTGTACACAGGCTCTGATTACATATACCACCGCCATACAGTGACCAGATAGTGGTAGATACTAGTTGTATGTAGTCGCTCAGCAGAAATATAAGTGATTACACTGCAGTTACATTTAGTGACTCACCGGAGACATCATTTCTGATCAGCGTCGTTCACCTTCCCTTTTCTTCTCCATCCGGTTCACACCTTCTCGCTGATTGCTCCCGGCCACAACTCATCCCTGCAGATTTGGACACAAATATCTTAGAATCCTCACATTTCCAGCAACTCCTTACTTATAGGTATATAAGTCCCCTCAGTTAGACAGGTATATAGATATGCCCTCTCAGTCAGGCAGGTGTATGTATATTATCCCCTTAGACAGGTAGGTATATAAATATATTGGCAGCTCAGTGCCAGGTATATAGATATATGGTCACTCTCAGGCAGGTATATAGATATAGGGTCACTCTCAGGCAGGTATATAGATATAGGGGCACTCAGGCAGGTATATAGATATAGGGGCACTCAGGCAGGTTATATAGCTATAGGGGCTCAGTTAGGTATATAGGGGCACACAGGCAGGTATATAACTAGGGACCACAGGCAGGCGTATAGGGGCTCAGGCAGGCGTATAGGGGCTCAAGCAGCCATATAGGGGCTCAAGCAGGCATTATAGGGGCCACAGGCAGTATATAGGGGCACACAGACAGGCATTATAGGGGCCACAGGCAGTATATAGGGGGCACACAGGCAGGCATTATAGGGGCCACAGGCAGTATATAGGGGGCCACAGGTAGGCATTATAGGGGCCAAAGGCAGGCATTATAGGGGCCACAGGCAGTATATTGGGGGCAACAGGCAGGCAGAATATAGGGGGCCACAGGCAGTATATAGGGGGCCACATGCAGGCATTATAGGGGCCACAGGCAGGCATTATAGGGGGCACACAGGCAGTATATAGGGGGCCACAGGCAGGCATTATAGGGGCCACAGGCAGTATATAGGGGCACACAGGCAGGCATTATAGGGGGCCACAGGCAGTATATAGGGGGCCACAGGCATTATGGGGGGCCACAGGCATTATGGAGGGCCACAGGCAGGCATTATGGGGGGCCACAGGCATTATAGGGGGCCACAGGCAGGCATTATAGGGGGCCACAGGCAGGCATTATAGGGGGCCACAGGCAGGCATTATAGGGGGCACACAGGCAGAAATTATAGGGGGCACACAGGCAGGCATTATAGGGGGCACAGGCAGTATATAGGGGGCACACAGGCAGGCATTATAGGGGCCACAGGCAGTACATTGGGGGCCACAGGCAGTATATAGGGGCCACAGGCATTATGGGGGACCACAGGCATTATGGAGGGCCACAGGCAGGCATTAAGGGGGGCCACAGGCAGTATATAGGGGGCCACAGACAGGCTTTATAGGGGCCACAGGCAGTAGATAGGGGGCCACAGGCAGGCATTATAGGGGCCACAGGCAGTAGATAGGGGGCCACAGGCAGGCATTATAGGGGGCCACAGGCAGGGATTTAAAAATAACAACAATCATACTTACCTGCTTCCCGGGCGCGCGCTCCTCTTCTGTCCTCTTCAGCCACGCGCTCCTCCGGCAGCTCCTCGGGTGCACAGCCTATGATGCGCTGTGCGTCCGAGGAGAGGCAGCGTCGCGATGACATCACTTCATCGCGACGCTGCCGGCTGAGGCGCACGGGGCCGCGGCGGGTCCTCAGCGCTATGAGGACCCGGCGGCCCCGCTGTGTCGGCCCTGCGGCTTACCGGAAGATCCAGCGATCCTTCGGTGAGCGGGTCCGACACTTTCTGCGGGGCAGGGAGCGCTCGCTCTCTGCTCCGCAGATGCGGTCGTAGTGGCGGGCGGCGCTTCAAGCCCATGGCAGCGGCCTGGTGCCCGGCGTCGGTCGGGGCCCTGCGTGCGCCCCTTACGGATAGGCAGAGGTAGGCGCCCAAGGCGATCGCCTACCTCTGCCTACCCGTCGTCCCGCCTCTGGTTGTAGGTTATACCTGAGCTGGTGTTGGACCTCTATGTGGTCTCTATATGGTGGTGTTGTAGGTTATACCTGAGCTGGTGTCTGACCTCTATGTGGTTTCTATATGGCGGTGTTGTAGGTTATACCTGAGCTGGTGTCTGACCTCTATGTGGTCTCTATATGGCGGTGTTGTAGGTTATACCTGAGCTGGTGTCTGTCCTCTATGTGGTCTCTATATAGCAGTGTTGTAGGTTATACCTGAACTGGTGTCGGACCTCTATGTGGTCTCGATATGGTGGTGTTGTAGGTTATACCTGAGCTGGTGTCTGACCTCTATGTGGTTTCTATATGGCTGTGTTGTAGGTTATACCTGAGCTGGTGTCTGTCCTCTATGTGGTCTCTCTATATAGTAGTGTTGTAGGTTATACCTGAGCTGGTGTCGGACCTCTATGTGGTCTCCATATGGTGGTGTTGTAGGTTATACCTGAGCTGGTGTATGACCTCTATGTGGTCTTTATATGGCGGTGTTGTAGGTTAGACCTGATCTGGTGTCTGTCCTCTATGTAGTCTCTATATAGCAGTGTTGTAGGTTATACCTGAGCTTGTGTCTGACCTCTATGTGGTCTCTATGTGGCAGTGTTGTAGGTTATACCAAAGCTGGTGTCTGACCTCTATGTGGTCTCTATATGGTGGTGTTGCAGGTTATACCTGAGCTGGTGTTTGACCTCTATGTGGTCTCTATATGGCGGTGTTGTAGGTTATACCTGAGCTGGCGTCTGACCTCTATGTGGTCTCTATATGGCGGTGTTGTAGGTTATAACGGAGTTGGTGTCTAACCACTTTGTGGTCTCTATATTGCGGTGTTGTAGGTTATACCTGAGCTGGTGTCTGTCCTCTATGTGGTCTCTATATAGCAGTGTTGTAGGTTATACCTGAGCTGGGTGTCTCGACCTCTATGTGGTCTATATGTGCGGTTGTTGTAGGTTTTACCTGAGCTCGGTGTTGACCTCTATGTGGTCTATCTTTTTTTATATAGCAGTGTTGTTGGTTATAACTGAGCTGGTGTCTGAACCTCTATGTGGTCTCTATGTCGGCGGTGTTGTAGGTTATACTGAGGCTTGGTGTCTGACACTCTTTGTGGTCTCTTATATGGTTGTTTTGCAGGTTATACCTGAGCTGTGTTTGAATTCTATGTGGTCTTATATAGCAGATGTAGTAGGTTATACTGAGCTGGTGATCTGACCTCTATGTGGTCTCTTTATGGCGGTGTGTAGGTTTATACCTGAGCTGGTTTGTCTGACCATACTATGTCTCTGGTATCTTTATGCCGGTGTTGTAGGCTCTATACAATGAGCTGGTCGTTGACCTCTATGTGGTCTCTATTTGCCGGTGTTGTAGGTTATACCTTGTGCTGGTTGTTGACATCTTGTGGTCTCTATATGGCGGTGTAGTGGTTATTCGGCAGCGGGTATAGTGGACGCCGTACATGTGTCCTGATTGTAAGAGTGAGGGAAACACCTCGACACCTCATGATTAGGGGTGTTACAATTCTACTTTCTTGCTGAGGTGATTATTTTAGAATGTAAGGAGTTTGAGTGCCAAGGCGAATACATGGAGGGGGTATTTGTATGTCGGCTAGGGGTGGGATATGGATGGAGCTACATTAGCCTGTGTCTTATGATGTGCTAGACTGGATCAAATGGTGTGACTAACTTGCTATTGTAATCCCAATACAGTTGTTTTTTGACACACTGTATTTGTAGTTAAATGGGGCATTTATGTCAGAGAGGCCGGTTAAATATTTTCATGTACAGTGGGTGGGCCCCCATTGATCAAGTCCCTTGTGGGACCCCAGACTCCCCAGTCGACACTTGGATAGATAGTAGATAGAGTAAATAGATAGATAGATAGATAGATACATCGATAGATAGATTAAATAGAAAGATAGATACAAAATAGATAGATAGATAAATAAAGAGATAGATAGATAGCTAGATAGATATGAGTTAGATAGATAGATAAATAGATAGATAGATAGTTAGATAGATAGTTATGAGTTAGATAGGATCCTTCCGGGGACACTCATCTCCTGGTCAGACTCCATCAGCCAGCATCAGTGTCTGTCCACCACCATCTTACCATCTCCTTTTCTTGGCCAACAGATTAACTTCCGCTGCCAGTCTGCTGTTAAAGCTCATCTGTGACTTAATGTTTCGTTGTTAAGTCACATCTGCTCACCACCAATACCTGTGATTAAAGACAATCTGCCTTGACCACTGTCCTCAACAATGAGTGAATGTCTTTCATCCTAGGCACATCACATGGGAACCATTCAAAGTTAATGAAAAGTGTCCATTTTGTAGACACTTGTTCCAGTAAGATTTCTTATCAGGAAGTCTAATCTTCTTTGTGCCATTGAGCTACTGACCTGTAGCACAACTTAAACTATTTTCTACATCCACATCTTCTCCCATTCTTGGTTGAACTTGATGGATATGCAGTATCTCACAAAAGTGAGTGCACCCCAGATATTTTTTTGTAAATATTGTATAATATCTTTTCGTTGAAGAACACTGAAGATAAGACACTTTGATACAATGTAAATTAGTCAGTGTAGGGCTTGTATCGCAGTGTAAATTTGGTGTGCCCTCAAAATAACTCAAAACAGCCATCAATGTCTAAACCTCTGGCAATAAAAATGAGAGTACACCCCTAAGTAAAAATGGACAATTTGTGCCCAATTTGCCATTTTTTCTCCCCAGTGTCATCTGACTCATTAGTGCTACAAGGTCTTAGGTGTAGATGGGGAGCAGGTGTGTTAAATTTGGTATTATCGCATTCACAGTCTCTCATACTGATCACTAGAACAACATGGCCTCTCATGGCAATGAACTGCCTGAGAATCTGAAAAAAAGAATTGTTGCTCTACATAAAAATGGCCTAGGCTATAAGAAGATTGTCAACATCCTGAAACTGAGCTGCAGCACGGTGGCCAAGACCATACAGTGCTTCAGAAGACAGGTTCCACTCAGAACAGGCCTCACCAAAAAAGTTGAGTGCACGTTCTCAGCGTCATATCCAGAGATTGTCTTTTCAAAATGTATGAGTGCTTCCAGAATTGCTGCAGAGATTAAAGGGGTAGGGATTAGTCTGTCAGTGCTCAGACCATACACAACACACTGCATCAAATTGGTCTGCATGGCTGTCGTCCCATAAGGCCTCTTCTAAAGATGATTCACATGAAAGCCTGCAAACAGTTTGCCTAAGACAAACAGGCTAAGGATGTGAATTAGTGGATGAGACCAAGAAAAATTTATTTGGTTCACATGGTGTCAAATGGAGTGGCGGCAATCAGGTGAGGAGTACAAAGACAAGTGTGTCTTACAGTCAAGCATGGTACTGGGATTGTCATGGTTTGGGCCTGCATGATCGGGGAGCTACAGTTCATTGGGGAAGCCATGAATGCCAACATGTACTGTGACATACTGAAGCAGAGCATAAAACCCTCCCTTCGGAAACATGGCTGCAGGGCAGTATTCCAATATGATAGCGACCCCAAACACAACTCCGAGATAACCACTGCCTTGCTAACGAAAATGAGGATAAAGGTGCTGGACTGCCCAAGCATGTCTCCGGACCTACACCCTATTGAGCATCTGTGGGGCATCCTCAAGTGGAAGTTGGAGAAGTGCAAGGTCTGTAACATCCATCAGTTCTATGATGTTATAGGGGAGTAAAAGAGGCTGCAACCTGTGAAGCTCTATTTAAGGCAATGCTGGAATATAGTGTTGGCCACATAAAATATTTACACTTTGGGAACAATTTGCTCATTTTCACTTAGGGGTGTACTCACTTTTGTTGCCAACAGTTTAGACATTGATGTCTGTGCGTTTAGTTATTTTGAGGGCACACCAAATTTACACTGTTATACAAACTGTACACTGACTACTGTACATTGTATCTGTCAGGGCTGGGTAGCGCTCGGTTTGCCGGGAGCAACGTTCTGCAGCAGCTGATCAGTGACCCCACCCTGATAGACAGTCTCCTGTAAGCTGTGTGAGTGACAGAGATCCAGCCACTCTGGACAGGGGGCGTGTCGCACCAGGGAATGGGAGAACCCGGAGGCCACTCCAATCAGCTACAGGGGCAGTATCCCGGAAACACATTTAAACTCCAAGCAAGCTGAGTGCTACACCTGCGTAATTCTCCTGGCTGCCTTGCTACATGTGCTTTTGTTTGTTGTCTGCTTACCTGTATACCAGACCTCGGCTTGTTCTCCTGACCCCGGCTTGTCTTCTGATTTTGTACCTCGCTCCCGTTCGTGTTTGACCTTGGCTTTTTTACGTTTATCCCTCTGGTTCTGATTCGTGGCTTGGCGTTCCTGATTTGGTATTGACCCGGACTGTCTGACTATTCTTCCTCCTGACGGCCCCCCACACTCTAGCAGCGCAGGGACTGTCGCCCAGTTGCCGTCTGCCGCCTATGGCAGCACGTCAAGTAGGCAGGGACAGTGGGCTGGGTTCCAATCAGGGCTCACTGTACCTCCCTTGACATGACAGTATCTGTGTCATATCTTCAGTGTTGTCCATGAAAAGATATAATACAATATTTACAAAAATGTGAGGTACTGTATGCCTTTTTTTCAACTGTCCTGACTATGTAACTCTGTCTATTGCAGCCTTGATTATTTCAATACAACACTAAGGGAGACATGTATGAAAAAATATACAATATATGCAAACCTCCAAAGAAGCATTTATGCTATCTACAATACATGAAAAACTTTGAAATTCTTAGTTCACACGTTTTGATCAAAAAATGCTTAAGCCAACCCCGGCTTACAACGGGATCTCAAGATGGGTGGTCCTAATGTATTCTTACCTCTCACTAGAGTCAAATTCAGACTTCTCATAGGGTTAACAGGCCTCCATAATCCAGAGAGAAAAATAAAAAAACACAAACCTTGCAAGCTTACTGCACTGATATAACAGCCTGTGGAAGTGGGCGGGGTACAAAAGACCAAAACGGAGGCATTCATTCCTCCTTATATAGTTTAAAAGCAATATATGCCAAATACAATGTATAGTTCTGCACAAAAAAATCCCGTTGTAAGCCAGGGGTGGCTTAAGCATTTTTGATCAAAACGTGTGAACTAAGAATCTCAAAGTTTTTTCATGTATGAAGGAAGGCGCGTCAAAGTGAATTGTTGAGTCTGGTTTTCAGTGTACAATGCGCCTGAATGTATGAAAGTGTTTTTTGTGCGTTCATAAATGGTGTTGAAAGTTCGACCTGCCTCGCCTGTGTGTTAGGCGCATTACGAAACTTAGGCACACCAAACATGTATAAAGGCTATAGATAGGCTAAAAATAAAAAGAAAAAAGTTAGAATAGCATGTCAGTGAATAAAAAACAAATGGTACTGATCCTGCTTGGAGGACCACAGGTCCCAGCAAGACCTGTGCTGTGCTGGCTCTTGCTGTATGTAGAGTAAAGGGTGAGAGCAGCAAAAATACATTTCAAATTTAATGTAGTAAAAATTTAAATATAAAAATCTGAACAACATCATCATGGTATTAATGTAAATTTAGTTTAAGAGTCTATGAATTTTTAAATATTATAGGAGATATTTTTATATTTTGGGGATATATATTTTATTTTAAATTTTTATGTGATCACATTTTTCATTACATTTAAATAATTACATTTTATACAGTTTGATAATTACAATAAATTACTTTTCATTATTGTACTGGTGTCAGCTGAGAAATATTGGAATTTTTTTTCCCTAATAGCAAATCTAGCTTCACTTCGACTCCTCAGGCTCAGGCAGACCATATTGAGATAGGTCAGCCTGTTTGAGCAGTAATGCGCCTAATTTTGCCGACCTGCATTCATATATGTGTCTAATATTACGAGTGTGGTGTGACACACCTCCATAACGCCCCAGAACACCCCCTTATGTTGGGCGCATTTGAAAGTGTCGAATCTTACGAACAGTTAGGTCTATTGTACGCCAGAAAAAGGGTGAAAAACCCTTTCATACATGTCGCCCTATGTGTCTAACTTTAAAGGGTAAGCTTTTCCCTAGCTGATTAGACACAGCAAGGACTGAGGTCACCAGCCAAGAGCAGAAAGAAGTTTCGAAAACTTAGGAAACTATCTATAAAAAAAAACAGGATAAATATTTTGCTTTTTCATTAAAATAAAGCAAAATCAGAACAGCAATGTGGCTGCTGGTAATGTTTATTTACCAGTTCAATCACGAAAAAACAGAAAGCTGGTGCTGGATACCCTTCTTTCATGATTGAGCTGGTTTCCTTGCTTGTTCCCCGCTAGCTTTCTGTGAACCCCTGCATCCAAGACATCACCACAGATGAGCTGGCTATATACCTGTTTGTAACTGAATATTTACTTAGCTTTGCCTGCATGTTTAATGGTAGGAATACATGGTGCAGCAGATAGTGTTGTCCCAACCCAGCTGCCAATGGCTGTATGATATGTCAAACAACTTGTGCAACCATTGGTGATCACATCGGATGCGGGGCTAACAATTGCACCACGATCACTCTGCATCTGCACTATGTATTTCTTCCCTAAAGCTAATCAATGAGATGGGAATACCCCTTTAATTCATGCCCCTCGTCAGATAAAGTGCAAAAAAGTGCAACATTTTGGTGCGTTTTACAACTGATTTCTTTCATGAACACAATAGCAAATGTGTCCCACAGGCTTTTTTGTTGTTGTCGTTGGACTTCATAGGAAATTCCATTGCACTTTGTATGCAGAAATGATCTCCATGCACACAGCACACGTCACACAGAGATAGGTATAGGCTCTTTACCATGAGCATGAGCCTTTCAGGGGTGTAACTAGAGTTCATAGGGCCCCATAGCAAAATGAGATGGGCTCCACAACCTAATGACAATAAGCTAGAAAAGCAGCATAAGTAGTGATAATTAAAGGTGTAAATAATACCGCCAGAGCCACAGCAAATAGTAGTGCTATATATAAGGAAGTCACCAACTATTTGTTCCCTACAAAATGGAACAATGTCCTTGTACCCGACTGAGGCCCTCCCAACCTCTGGGTCCTATAGTAGTCGCTATGGCTGCTATAGCTATAGTTATACCCATGAGCCTTTTGCTGCAATGTAACCTCGTTAGTAGATACCAGTCGTGAACATGTTTGTATGCAATACCTGGAGTTACCACTGTGTGTCTCACGTCATCTGTAAGAGAAGAGAAGGATAAATTACTTCCCAGCTATAATAATAGTCATCAGAATTCTGGTGCATTATGGGTGATGACTTTGATGAGATGTCATTGCATTTGCACAGATCAGGCTATTGGCTTATTTTATAGCAGATTTATCGTTCTTAATCTTTATTGATGTATTATATTAGATTTGATGACAATCAGTAATTCATATTTTATTCATATAATTGAATGCATGTATTACAGATACAACTAAATGCATTGTTACTGGAGGAATCCAGTGTGATACAATTTTTATTATGGAGTGTTATTGTCATATATGTAGCACATCCCTCTGTCTGATCTGTATGTGACCCCCAGGGGCCCGGTGATCATTGCTTTACATCATGATAGAATAAAGGTTAGGAGTGTCCATGGTAACATCACCCTGCGGAGTGACTGACAGCTGGGATTTCTCAAACTGTATCCAGTTTTATGATAGATTTGCCTTCCAGTTGCAATTCAACATAGTATCATTTATTGAGGTAAAGAATATACTTAGCTGTGATTTCCTCCATTCATTAGTGTTTCCCACAGAGAAGGCCCTGCAATTGCTGTGCATAGTTTATGTAAATTTTCAATGTCTAGGATTTTACAGTCAAGGCAGTTTTTGAAGAGATGTAAAAGCTACAAATATATTTTACTAGTTTTTTTTTCCCCTCAGTTTTGTACTTGACACTTCAGATCTGTGTAAAATGTGTTTCCACCCCAAAAAAATAGCGTGAAATATATCTGTGGCAAGAGTCTTCAGCCCATGGCACTTTAGCCATGGTAAAACTACAGCTCCCAACATACTCTGACAGTCAAAAGCGGTATGTGGATGATGGGAGTTGTAGTTTTACAGCTTCTGTTTTCTGGAGAGACATGTTGGAGTATGGTTTTACTCATGGAGAGCATTCTTGATTGCTACTTGAAAATCCACCTCATGTGTATCTTTTATAACAAACATGGTTGATGCCAAACAATCCTGAAAATCCCCAAAAACGAAAAGCTCTTGCGGGGTTAGGTGGGCTCGGTCCACTTGCATGGCCTCCTCAGAGGCAGGCAGGGAGGGCTGCAGTGGAGGCCTTTGAAACACCGGAGCTAGGCGAGGAAGACGGCACGCCCTGGCTGGTTCGTTTTGGATGTGCTGATCATTTTTTAGGAAAATGATGAAGGTGTCCGCTGATGTGGTGGCAAACACAAAAACATAGCCGCATTCTACAAATGCTAAGAGACAGTCAAACAATGAATTTATGCACTATTTCAAAGTGGATTTCTGCCACTTTTTGGATACATGAAAACTTTAGGTTCTTAGCTCACATATTTGATCAAAACTGTGAGGGCCCACCCACCAACAAGGTGACCTCAGTTCAGATGGAGACCTACACTATAGCATTTTCACCTTTCTTGGTGCCTTCTCAGGTCTCCATATTTTCAGGGAATGAAGGTCCCAGCTACACTCTGCTCTGATTGAGAACAATCGGTGTGGATAGGCAAAGTGCACAACCAAAATGTAGACAGCCACTCCCCCAGGCAAACAATCCAAAATCAGAAAATGATCAGCACATCCTAAAACATTTTTAAGAAAATTATGTAGGCTGACATGGCGGCAAACTATCGAGGCCTGAAAAGGCACCAAGCAAGGTGAACCGAGGTCACCTTGTCGTGGTAGATGGGCTCTCACAGTTTTGATCTAAAATATGTGCCAAGAACCTCAAATTTTTATGTATCCAAAAGTAGCAGAAATGCATTTTGAAATAGTTCATATATCCCTGTTTGCGTATGTTGAGTGCTGCTGATACATTTTCGCGATTGCGGCCATGGCAGCGTGTACCTACATAATTTTTTTTTTTAATTGGCTAAGATGTGCTAATCAATTTTGACTTATGTATTGTTTGCATGGGTGCCTCTATTTTGGTTGTGCACTCCGCCCATCCACACAGAGTGTTTTTAATCAGAGGAGAATGTAGCTGGGATCTTCATTCACTGAAAATATGAAGAGCTGGAGAGGTACCGAGCGAAATGAGAATGTTACAGTGTAGGTCCTCATCTGAACTGAGGTCACCTTAGTAGACAGGCCTTCACAGTTTTGATCAAAAACAATCCTGAAAGACATGAGTGGTGGGGGCATCATATAGGTTGTCAGCACTGATACCGATTGGCATATAAGCCAGCATTGTTATTCAGAATCACATTCTCTCCCCTACAGCAATTTCTGAGACAATGTAAATCCTCAATCTTGTGCTTTGGTCAATGTAAACTTTGACCTAAATCTTAGTGATTTGGGTCAGTTGAAAATTTTTTTTTGCATGAATTGGCAAAAAAACTTGCGGTGCTCCTGGTGCGGCATCACTTTGTTACCATAGAAACCTTGGTTATGGTAATCAGAAGGGACACTGAACCAGAAGTGACATTGCAGCGCGATGGACAATAACAGGTTTTCTTACCATAATAATCAGCTTATGTAATACATGTCCTGTAGCCCATCCCAGCCTTGTGCAGGTCTACAATTTTGTCCCTGGTGTCCTTAGACAGCTCTTTGGTCTCAGCCATGGTGAAGAGGTTGGAGTGTGATTGATTGAGTGTGTGGACAGGTGTCTTTTATACATGTAACGAGTTCAAACAGAGGCAATGAATACAGGTAATGAGTGCAGATTAGGGGGGATTCTTACAGAAAAACTAACAGGTCTGTGAGAGCCAGAATTCTTGCTGGTCGGTCGGGGATCAAATACTTATTTCATGCAAAAAAACACAAATTAATTGTTTAAAAATCATACAGTGTGATATTCAGATTTTTTTTTAGATTCTGTCTCTCACATTTGAAGTTTACCTATGATAACAATTACAGACCTCTCCATTCTTTGTAGGTGGGAAAACTTGCAAAATCGACATTGTATCAAATACTTATCTTCCCCACTGTATCTAGGTTATCTAGGTGTATTATAGTCCCGTGCTACACTACTTCTAGTTTGTTGCAGGAACCTGTCAACAGTTTGTTGACAGGCACACCTCTAAACGAATAGCTAAGTTAAAGGAGTTGTCTCACTATATTGATTCATCTTACCTCAGTCCTGTGTTCTTGGTTTCATTTTGAATTCAGGGGCGTGATTACTGGCTTCTACTAGGCTGCAGTAGAAGCCAGGTCTGTAGCTATAGCAACCAGTGGTGGCAGTCTATCATGAGAGACTGAACAGGTCTGTAGCTATAGCAACCTGAGGAGCTGATGCAGCCCATACAAGAGGGGATATTTAGGAATATGTTGGATACTGTTAATGGACATATATTGTAAAGTGACTTGTTTCTGCAAGATCTTTAACATAAAAAGTAATCCTTGTAGTGAGACAACCCCTTTAATGAAGTGTTCTGTATTACTGTTCTACAGCAAATATTACTACAGCAACACATCTCCCACAAAGCAATTCAACAGAACAATCTCTGCACAGACATTGACCAAGCAGGGAATTAAGAAATTAACCAAGAAATTACATTTATGATGTAACATAGTGTATTAAACTGGACATCTACAGCTAGTGTACACAAGTTTCTCTAGACTACCGGTCATCTCTCTATGCTCTGATTGCTCCAACAGCAATCCCTGCTGAGTGATATCAGTAGTACAGGGGTTGTTTATCTAAGTTAATGACAAGATATACCCCTATAGAGGTCTGTAGCCTTTTGCATTACAGTTTATAAACCTCCTGTCAGAGTGACTCATGTCACTCTATCAGGATCAGCTTAGAATAGCAGAGCTGATATGCCAATCGTTACTATAGATCCACCCAAAGCCTGACCTGAAAGTGTGAGTCTGAAGCCACCTGTAGCTCTGTGAAACAGCAATGATGAGAAAATCCCTTTAAGGTAAACTCTTAAAGTAATTGTACAATCAGAAATAACACCTTTCAAAATGCAGCCTCTAGGACAATGTGCTAATCACCTCAGGTCTCATTCCTAGCACCCCTAGAAAGCTGATGGTTTTGATGGCGGAGTTGTGGCCACCCAAGCATTTGCTGGGCAGTGCCTGCTGCAGAGAAAATTAGTATTACATGGAGCACATTCAGATAAATGGCCATCCATGTAATAAATAATTGCTGCAGTCTGCTATAATAGAAGCCACTTATACAGAGCACCTTTGCAGGTGCGGCACCCCTCTCTATGATGTCCATATGCCCTATTCGGGTATGAGACAGGGGTTGTCTTCATGAGACCCTCCCTATACACAAGGGACATGTTGGACTTGGTATCTATCAATACATAGACAAATATTGTCCTGATATATTGGAGATGAATGTGATACTTTTCCAGTCTCTTAAAGGGAATGTGTCATCAAAAAATGAGTTATTGTTTAAGTCCCATTTTTATGTTAAACACATTTTTTAGGAATTTTTGGTTGATTTTTTTTTAATTTTTCATATCACTTTCAATATTTTTAATAATTCTTAAATCTTGTAGTTTTCACTTTGGCTACTAGGCCTTGTTTGCACTGCTTTAACAGCAGTCAGAGAGATGCTTTACATTAGCTTCATACAAATAGGAGACTTAAGACTGACTCAGTCCCATTCACTCGTAGGAGAGTTTTCTAGTCCTGCTATGTGACCTGGGAAGAAGTCACTGTGCAGGGAGGTGAAAGGGTGAACTGTGACATCTCCTCTTGTGACTGGTGGATCCTGTGTTATCTATTCACACTGGTGTCTCCTTTCAGTTTGACCCTCTTTGTGCTGATAATGAGCAGACAACTGAGAATCTTTCTGTTCAGAACAGGAAGTGTCAGACAATTATTAAGCTTAGTGGCCAAAGTGAAAAGTGCAGGACTTAAGAATTATTAAAAAATATGGAAAGTGATATGGAAAATTAAAAAAAAATATATAACCAAAAATTCTTTATAAATTTATTGGACATAAAATGTGAGTTAAAAAATAAGTCATTTTTGATGACACATTCCCTTTAAAGGAATATTCAGTTATAACATAAGCACTGCAAGTCCTGTCCTGCAAGTCTTGTTTAGGTAAAAACATTGGATTGCTCTATAAATACCTGATGTTCTCGTCTGCATTCCAAGACACGTTCTTCTACCTTCGCCCATCACTACTACATCATATAATGACAGTTCATAGAGTATTCAGAATATCCTTCATTCACCCACATCTCTGTGTATGACGTTTCAGCTCATTTTCCGATGGCTTCAATGAGGAGCTCAAACGAACAAAGATATTGTGCCGAATCTCCTGAAATGAATATTGGAATGGGATTCATAGAGTCTGCTCTCTGAAGTTTGCACACATGTTTTTCTATTGACTACACGGTGCTGTTTCCTAGATGGAATACTTGTATATGCGCACAGTAGCTGCTCTTGCACAATGTAATGTAATGAATCAGTGTGGCACTGTCATACTGTAGATAATCAACACACACAAGAGTGAGCATGGATGTGGACAAACAGCACCAACCAAATTTATGGATATCGAAGGATTAACACACTTCTCACCTACAGAATAGTCCCAATAATTTGTTTCCCGCAGCTCAACTCCTCACCCTAAGAAAGTCTACACATAGGGCGACATGTATGAACGGTGCTGTGCCAGATATCTGGCGTCTTTTCAGCCTGATATCAGGCGCAGCCCCATTCATACATTGCGTAGCCATAGCAAAGCTGCATGTCTATAGCTTCGCTACGGCATTTCTGGACATATTACAGCTGGAACAGGTAGAGCACTTTCAAAGTGGTATACCTGATCCAAAGTGTCGCCCGAGCGCTGTAGAGCGGGTTCATACATCAGGTCCATTCTAGCTTATTATTAGGCGCATGAAATTTGCCGTGTTAACGCCAAATTTCATGCATGTCACCCATAAATCTTCTTCTCTCAGAGGTATTGGCCTTCCAACTCAGCTCCAAGGTTCCCTGGCCCCTGGTTCTGGTGCGCAACCAGGAATGTTCCCCTTCTCCTGTATCATCATCCTTTCTGAGACACAAACAATAAACATAACAGATGCCCAACAGGAAATACATGGATACATTGTAACAAGAAGAATAAAATACTCAACAACAAAGTATATCCTTCATTAAGTGAGGAGATGGTTGTATGGAAAAATGGAACCTCCAAAGCCACGTTCCTAATAGAGTTTGCACAAAAAATTTTGTAACGACAAATTTAGGGCATTTACTTTGGCTTGTAAGTGATAAGGCAACCAACGACAGATACGCTTGACAAAGGAGGTCCATTGCGGATAAATCCTCCGAAACATTGCGGCTTCGGCACCAGTTCTGATGAGTATATGTCTGCTCTTTTAATATGTGCTATACATCATGAACAAAATATGTTTGCTATGCATTAGTGAGAAATTCGTTATATATTCCTACCATGACTAATGTCTAGTTGAAAATAACGAAGATTTCAAACTTTGTTTGTTTGCTATGCATGAGAAAAATGGATGTCATATGCTGCTATAAGGATTGAATTCCTACATGAGAAGATAAAACAAAACAAATGTAAAACAAAAGGAATTGTGAGCTAAAAGCAAGAGCAAACTGTGATGTAAAGTATTTATCTGTTATAAAAGTTTGAACAAAATTAAGAAGTGCTGTTTTGCTATGAGTGGCAACCTCAATATATAGAAGTGTGTACAAAAAATTTTGTGCAAGAATAAAATGTACGAAAGGCTGAAATTTGTCTCGCTACATTTTGCGACGTTTACGCTTTATAAATTACAGGCTTGCAAGCACATAATTTCAAAATGCAAAGCACAGCATTTAGGATGTGAAAAAATGCATGCTGCTAGACGCTGTGTGAACATGGTCTTACGATGTCAGAAGCTACACCATCACAGGTCCGTATGCGAACATGGCGCACGTGGACTGCTATGACCCATACTGCGCCAATGTGCTTTCCAATAAAGGCATATTACAGCGTTACCGTCCCCTGGTAGTAGTTGCTTCTAGCTAGGATAGAAAAACCGACTTATACATTAGGGCAGTACCCATGGACCCACGGCCATAGGGGAACCAAAGCCCATTGGTCACTTAGAGCATACCTCAGATAAGTGCAGCTGAAATGCATTTAATTAACTCTAATTAGATATACTATGGCTGTAGAGTTTGGACAATGGCCCATTGCCTTCATGTGCCTCTGTATACAGCCCATACACATTGCTTTGCCCACATAAATGATATCATACTTTTTAACTATCCAGGAGACGGCATCTTTTCTTTTGGGGCTCTGAATTTGTGAGTTTTTATTCATCTGATCTGGGGTGTGTATCTGTGCTCACCATGTGTAGGGTCTGTATTAATGTAGGGTCTTTATAAAGGGGAGGGTGAGGTCTGTTCAGGGCCGGGACGATGGGTAGGCGAAGGAAGGTGACTGCCTAGGGTAGCACTTCATTCCAGGCAGAAAAGGGGGCGCAAAGGAGGCATGGAGTAGGCTGAATTTTCCAATTGGGGGGCGATTTGTTTGCCTAGGGCACCAGAATACCTTGTCCCAGCCATGGGTCTGTTAGAGGTTAGGGCTACAGGATCACCTCTAACATGTGACATTAATGTTGTAATGTTGATGATAACTGTGACCCACAAAGTCACACAGCCACAACATGGCAGTCAACATAAATCCACACCTGCTAAATTGCTTCATGACTACAGTCACTATTTTTGGATGCAATTTTAGCAGTGCAAAATTGTGATCTTAATATTGCAAAGCCAAAGTCATTATGTAGTCCTAGCTTTAAAGGGGTTTTGCCAGGAGGAGCCTTATCTGCTAAGAAGCTAATGTAAACAAATCACGGAGCTGAAAGAGAGAGAGAAGCACACAGCCAGAGCACAAAGCTGCATAAGGGATCGTGTGACATGTTCACTGAAATAATCAAACTGCAACTTGTGGATTCTGTATACAAAAGACAACAGTTTTTCTCCTCAGCAGCTTGAAAGCTCCTTCATGTTCTCTGTCATCAGATAAAGCAGGGATCTAATCACACTACAACTAGTTTATTCTGTATACAAAAGAAAACATATTGCTACCCGGTGCCTTGAAAACTTCTGCAGTTCAGTCTCATCAGATAAGAAGCTCTCTCTGCGCAAGCCCGTCCAGCAGCTCTTGTCAGGCCGTATCTAATACAAACTTTGAAGTAACCAAGGACAAGTAAGGAAGGCTTTAGCTCTCTCAGACTGCAATTTTTGTAATCACATATATTTAGAAAAGTGATTAAAAACCCATTTTGGAGGATACCACGTCAACATTACATCGTGGCAAAACCCTTTAAGGAGAAACGGGTCTGGGGTCTATATTTTGGAGTCTGATCTGGAGTCTGTTTTATTTCAGGGTCAGATCTCAATGTGTATTTGCCAATTCTGGTGTGGATTATGTATCTGTTTAGAGGGTTAAGTGTGTGGTTTGCATTTGTTTAGGGTGTGTAGACTCATTTTAGGCTGTGATGAAGGATTGGAGGCTATATAAATGGGTAATCATAAGGTCAAAAATATTGCCAGATCCCAGAATCTCTCTGATGCCCCTTTCTAAAAATTGGCAAGTATGAATTATATTGGAGGAGTTACCACCATTCGAAAGCCTTCTTATTGTTCCTAAAAAAGGACTGCAACCTACGGCATAGCTACCACAGAGGCGAGGAACTCTAACGCGTTGGGTCCTTGGATGTTAACAAGATAGGCATGTCAAAAAGACAGAGGGCTTCACATTCAGCATACTGTATACTGGGTTGGAAGCCTGAGACTAGAGGACCATCTTGGAAGAATAAGGAATGTATTTGATTTAGAGTTCCATTCCCCTTTAAGCCATGAGGCTTGTTGACATGTGTAAGCCTTTTGTATTCTGCGGACTTGCCACCCAATCATTGCAGCTTGGCATCTTTGAGCTCTTTTGCTCCCAAGTGTTCTTCAAATACACCTGGCATTGATTTATCCAGATACAGAATACGTCAGTGGGTGATAGTTTTGCACACAGAGTTTTTTTTTACAGGCAGTTGAGATAGGAAATCAGTTGTAATTATATGCTGCTGGCGTCAGCAGAGCTGAATCTGAGCAGAAGAGCGCATTATCTTCAGTCCAATTTAACACTGTGCAGTGAAAATGCTATTAAAGAAGGTACATTTCAACTGCACCTCATTGCATAAAATGGGAGGTGTGCACAGATAGTATCAGCGTGTAAAGCAACATTTTCTTCCAAGCCACATGTAAAATGGAGGCATTTTATTCTACATTGAAAGACTTTTACTGCATTCAACTATGGAAGCATAAGGTTTCACAGACAGCATTTTTTTGGAAAAACATTACAGCTTTTGTTGCAGTTTAAATTTGGTATTTTGAGCCAAAGTCAGAAGTGACATCAGAAATAAAGGAAAATATAATGGAAGAACTAAAAGGCTATGTTCACACGGCTTATTTGCGGGCGTAATTGCGCCCTGCAATTATGCCGCGTGGACGGGGGCGGGGGCAGGAGCTGGGTGTCGGCACCTCGCCGGCCCATAGACTATCATTACTAACGGCGCGTATACGCCGCTAGTAAATGACCTGTCACTTATCTCCCCCCGCGGCGGATTCGCCGAGCAGGGAGAGGCGACGTAATCCATAGTTCTCTATGAGAACTGTGGATTACCGTAATGACTGGGACGTAATCCAGCCGTAATTCGGACTGAAATACGTCCCATTTTAAGCCGTGTGAACATAGCCTAAGAGGGCGTTCACCAGATGAGCAAAATTTACTTGTGGAATCCTTGCAGTTTCTGCTATTAATAAAAGTGTCCTCCAACGCGTTTTCAACAAGAATCTTTTACTAAAATACATACTTATTGCATGTGGATTTAGGGCCCCATGTATCAAAACTGCCTAGGTCTAAAACTCACTTTGTTGCCCATTGCAACCAACCAGAGCGTCCCTCTCATTTTGCCAGAGCACTATAAGAAATGAGATGGGCGTTGTGATTGGTTGCTATGGGCAGCAAAGTGAGTTTTAGACCTAGACAGTTTTCATACATGTGGCCCTTAGTGTTGTTTTTTGGATTTAGTTTTAGAGGCGGTTTAAAGGGGTTGTCTCACTACACTGATTCATCTTACCTCAGTCCTGTTTTCTTGGTTTAATTTTGAATTCAGGGATGTGTTTACTGGCTTCCACTAGGATGCAATGGAAGCCAGGTCTGTAACTATAGCAACCAGTGCTGGCAGCCTACCAGGAGAGCTTAAACAGGTCTGTAGCTATAGCGACCTTAGGAGCTGATGCAGGCCATACAAGAGGGGATATCTAGGAATAGGTAGGACACTGTTAATGGACATATGTTGCAAAGTGACTTGTTTTTGCAAGATCTTTAACATAAAAAATCAGCAATCCTTGTAGTGAGACAACCCCTTTAAAGTCCAATTCATGCCTATTGGTCTTGGATGAGAATCCGAGTTAAAAACCACCTACAATACTCGTACAAATGTTTTGGCAAGTATTGTATGAGGATTTTAGCCATCCCCATTGACATCAATAGTACATTTCCATGGAGTTTGACCAAAGAATGAACAAGTTCAAAGGCTATTTTGAAAAACGCTCGCCGAAAATACGCATGGTATGAACTAGAACTACAGTATTTTCTATTGAGGTCCATAGGAATCGTTTTCTTTACGTTTTAAACGAGGATTTCAAAATATATGAGGATTTCAGAATATATTGTAATCAGACTAAAGTAAGGAATGTGTTCAGACAACTGAAGTTGTTGCAAAAAGGAAAAAATGTTAAAGGATGTTATCCTTAGTATATGAAGCCACTTACACATTGGATACTTATCATAGCAACTGGACCTAATTAAATAAAGATGTAGAGGGTGTTACAGTGTGGTGTTACGTATACTGTGTATACTTATGTGAGTGAATATAGTGCGTACAATATATATATTGTAAGGGGTTAATGACTTAGATTTCTAGACCTAGGAGTGCTTTAAACTCCACAGAGTTGGGAGAGTCTGCTATGTTAGAGGAGTTAGTTCTGAATTCAGTGGTTGTTATTGTAGATAGAAGTTTCCACCAGTGCCATTTTACAGTTGGCAGTGCAGTGGGGCAGGCAAAGGCTTGCCATCTGCCTGGGTACTCACACAAAGAAAAATGGAATAGATAAAGAGGGAGAGAGAACAGAGAGAGAATGAGAGGGTTAGCTCGTCACACGCTATTGCCGCAGATTGCGCGTACTGCGCGCCGGATTGCTGCAGTAGGCGCCATCCGCGGCAGCAATTACGGTAATCACTGCTATCAAGAAACAGTGGAATCCGCGCCCTCCCGCTCGCGAAACGCGGAGGGAGAGTGCATGCACATTATTACGCGCCTTAAAAAGCATTGATCGATGGGGCCGGAGCGCGCCCTCCGCCTCGCACCCCCGTCCTTATTCACGGCGGATTGTGATCAAAAGCTCAAATGGGAAAAGTAACAGCCTACTTGATCACAAAAAAGATAGAGAGAAAGTACTGGAAGAAGAAGCAGTAATGATTGTGACACATGCTGCAGGCTTGGTGGTGGGGCCACTGGGAGGCTCTGGTCACAATGGCTGGGAAACACGCACCACACTCAATAAAGCCTGCAGCTCAATTGGAAGTGTTGGCCCAGTTACAGAACAGTTACAGAAGGGAGTTAAGGAATATCCTTATCTTGGAAAAGAGAGAGTTTGTCATAGTAGCTGACATAGAAGTTGAGAAGTGTCTTGGAGCATATGCAGTATATGAGTGTTGCAAACTGTCAACAAACTGGTTGTTGCGAACAGCGGCGCAGCCCGCAAGTCGGGCTGCGGGCGCTGTCACAGCCCAGCCTGTGTGCCCCGGCATCTGGGGTGAGTGCCGCCGCACTCACGCGGCCGCACTCCCGTCTGTCTGCAGCCTCCTGCTGCCCGGCGCGCGCGCCACCATTCTCTAGGGCGCGCACGCCGGCTCTGTGAGATTTAAAGGGCCAGCGCGCCAGTAATTGGGTGATTGCCGGGCGCTGCCTCTATATTACCTGGGCACTTCCGCCCACTCCCCGCCGGATCTTTAGTGCCTGCTGCCTACTGAGAAAGCGTTATTCTAGTCTTGTCCTGATTACTGTGTACCGAACCTTCTCGCCTACGTCCCACGACCAAGAACCTTTGCCGCCTGTCCTGACCTTACCGCCTGTCCCCCGACTATTAGCCTGCCTTACGATTTTGTACCACGCTAAACCTCGGCTGCCACCGCAAGCAAGTCACGTCAGGGGTAGCGACCTGTTAGACTCCCGCCGCAGCAACTCCATCCCGCTTTGCGGCGGACTCTGGTGAAAACCGGGACCTACTCCGCTCTCTGGCGTGGCTTACACCACCACTTGCGGTGGTCCAGTGGATTCCCTATCGCATTCATGACAGTAAGATCCGGCCATGGATCCCGCCGAGGTACCTATGCCCGGCTACGCGGATCTCACCACTATCGTTGCCCAGCAGTCGCAACAGATTGCGCAACACGCCCAGCAACTGAACCAGCTGACTGCCATGTTGCAGCAGTTCTTGGCTCAGCAGCAGCAGCCATCGCCATCTGTACCTACGCCTCCGTCAGCTGTTCCGCCCGCAACTGGGGGCCCCAAGCTTCGACTACCGTTGCCATCCAAGTTCGAGGGGGATTCAAAGCTGTGTCGGGGTTTCATTACCCAGTGCTCCATGCACATTGAGCTAATGGTGGCCCAGTTCCCCACTGAGCATTCAAAGGTGGCATTTGTGGTCAGTTTGCTGTCCGGGAAGGCCTTGGCTTGGGCTACACCCCTATGGGACAGGAGCGATCCAGTGACTGCGATCCTGCAGGCCTTCCTCTCAGAATTCCGCAGTGTTTTCGAGGAGCCAGCGCGGGCATCTTCTGTGGAGACGGCACTTTTGAACCTGCGCCAGGGCAAATCCTCGGTCGGAGATTATCCAGTACAGTTTCACACCCTGGCATCTGAGCTGTCCTGGAATGAAGCCGTTCTGTGCATCATCTTTAAGAAAGGCCTTTCCAGCAGGGTTAAGGATGCCCTAGCAGCAAGAGATCTGCCTTCTTCCTTAAGTGAAACAATCTACCTGGCCACCCGCATAGACGTACGCTTTGCCGAGAGGCAAGAAGAGCTTTGCCAAGAACGTAACCTGGTGCGACCCAGCCATCCGCTTCCTCTACTGTCTGGGGAAGACCCCATGGAGGTGGATCAGGCCCATATATCTGAGCAGCAGTTGTCCCGACGGTGTGCTGAAAAGCTGTGCCTGTACTGCGCCAGCCCAGTATACACTTTTGTGGAGTGGCTGTCCGCTTCGTCCCCCAACGTCCGGGAAATGCCCGCACCTAGGCCATGTTGGAGAGGCATCCCTAGGTGAGAACTCATCCTCTCCACGCCTTACTATGCCAGTGGAGATCACGACTGACTCAGGACTTGTGTTCCAGGCTCCTGCATTCTTGGATACCGGATCCCCCGGAAACTTCATCCATGACGCCCTGGTTTCACGGTATCAGCTTACATTGGTTGGTCTGAAGAAGTCATTGGTGATATCATCGGTCAAAGTGGATCTTCTTGGTGACGACATACAGTACAGGACCAAGCCGGTGTCCCTCCACGTGGGGGTCTTGCACAAGGAAAAGATCTCCTTCTATGTGTTGCCTCGATCTTCCTCAGCGATCATGTTGGGTACTTCTGTGGCTGCAGCACCATGCCTCTACGCTCAACTGGAAGACAGACGAGGTCGTGCGTTGGGGTCTTGACTGCCGCTATCTTTGTCTGGTGGCACCGTGCCCGGTGCGCTCCGCTTCTTCCCAACAGTTCTCCAGGTCTCTGCCAAGTCTGCCCACGGAATACCGGGATTACGCGGATGTCTTTTCTGAGTAGCAGGCCGGATCCCTACCGCCTCATCACCCCTATGACTGCCCGATTGACCTACTGCCGAGAACCAATCCTCCCAGGGGCAGGGTCTACCCTCTGTCGGTCCCGGAAACCAAAGCCATGTCAACCTACATTCGGGAGAACCTCCAGAAGGGGTTCATACGCAAGTCCTCCTCTCCGGCTGGGGCCGGATTCTTCGTTGTGGAGAAGAAAGATGGCTCCCTGCGGCCTTGTATTGATTATCGGGGACTTAATAAAATCACTGTGAAGAACCGATATCAACTGCCATTGATCACAGAACTGTTTGACCGGCTTCGTGTAGCGACGATTTTCTCCAAGTTGGACCTGCAAGGGGCCTACAACCTCATCCGCATCAGAGAGGGGGATGAGTGGAAGACTGCTTTTAACACATGGGATGGACACTTCGAATACCTCGTCATGCCATTCGGTCTGTGCAACACCCCAGCAGTCTTCCAGGAGTTTATGACTGATATATTCAGGGATCTCCTCTATACTTGTGTCGTGGTCTACCTGGACGACATCTCTGCTAATTTGGAGACTCATCGCTTCCATGTCCACCAGGTGCTGGAGCGACTACGTGGCAACCACCTCTATGCCAAATTAGAGAAATGTCTTTTCCACCAGACCAGCCTCCCGTTCCTTGGGTACATCATCTCGGACCGAGGGCTACAGATGGATCCTGCAAAACTGTTGGCCATTTTGCAGTGGCCTAGGCCGGTGGGCCAATGGGCCATACAGCGCTTTCTGGGCTTCTCTAATTATTATCGGCAATTCATCCCGCATTACTCTACGTTGGTGGCGATTATTGTAGCACTTACTAAGAAGAACACCAACCCTAGGCAGTGGCCGCCAGAGGCCGAAAAGGCATTTGTTCAACTTAAGGCAGCATTCGCCTCCGCGCCCGTCCTGACCCGACCTGATACCGAGAAGCCATTCTTCCTGGAAGTGGTCGCCTCCTCGGTCGGGGCAGGCACAGTTCTCATGCAGAAGGGACCTAAGGGAAAGATGATCACCTGTGGGTTCTTCTCCAAGACTTTCTCCCCAGCGGAGAAGAATTACACCATCGAGAAGAATGGCGTTATCTTCTGGAGGGAGCTCGGCATCCCATCACCGTTTACTGCAACCATAAAAATCTCCAGTACCTCCAATCGATCCAATGCCTCTATCCGCGTCAATCCAGAGGGTCCCTCTTCTTCTCACGCTTCGACTTCCAGATACATTTTTTCGACCTGCAGAGAAGAACGTCAGGGCCGACGCGCTCTCCCGTGTCTCCGATGTGTTGGGGGAGGAGGCCGTTCCTCAGCATATAATTTCTCCCGAACACCTGATCTCTGCAGCTCCGGAGGATCTTTTAAAGGTGCCCACAGTGAAGATTTTGAAATGGGGACACTGTTATCTAGTGGCCGCAAGTCATTCCTCCTAATCTCCCGTTTTTACTGGTGGCCGGAGCTTGCTAAAGATGTCAGGGATTTTGTGAAGTCCTGCGTTACCTGTGCCCGTGACAAGACCCCTCGCCACAAACCCACAGGTCTGCTCCAACCTCTGCCCATCCCAAGGACCCCTTGGTCTCATGTGGCGATGGACTTTGTCACTAATCTTCCTCTCTCCTTGGGCAACACAGTCATCTGGGTGGTCGCGGACCATTTTTCAAAGATGGCGCATTTTGTCCCTTTGCCAGGGTTAACATCTGCTCCCCATTTGGCCAGCCTGTTTTTTTCTCCATATCTTCCATCTACACGGACTCCCCCAGCATATTGTCTTGGATCGGGGGGTCCAATTCATGTCTAGGTTCTGGCGAGCCCTCTGTTCTCTGTTGCAAGTGAACCTGGATTTTTCTTCGGCCTACCACCCGCAGACGAACGGACAAGTGGAGAGAATCAATCAGATCCTGGGAGGCTATTTGCAACACTTTGTCTCGGGCTTGAGAGGATGACTGGGCCAGCTTCGCCAGCATCCCCGCCCTCCGCTTCCATTGTCTACTCCTTCAGAGGTGCTGGCAGCGGATACTTTGGTTCTAGATATGCTGACCATTTGGAATCTATATTACCTGGGCGCTTCCGCCCACTCCCCACCGAATCTTTAGTGCATGTTGCCTACTGAGAAAGCGTTATTCTAGTCTTGTCCTGATTACCGTGTACCGAACCTTCTCGCCTACGTCCCACGACCACGAACCTTTGCCGCCTGTCCTGACCTTACCGCCTGTCCCCGACTACGAGCCTGTCTTACGATTCTGTACCACGCTAAACCTCGGCTGCCACTGCAAGCAAGACGTGTCAGGGGTAGCGACCTGGTAGACTCCCGCCGCAGCAAATCCATCCGGCTTTGCGGCGGGATCTGGTGAAAACTGGGACCTACTTAGACTCCGCTCCCTGGCGTGGCTTACACCCCTGCTTTCGGTGGTCCAGTGGATCCACTACCGCATTCGCAACACTGGTTAATGGTAATGCAATGCTTTGCAGTTCAACATAACATGTTAATAGGGGGTGGGGGATGAACAATTTTTTTCTCCCTACCCTAAGTCCGAATTATCTAGAAATGGCTCTTTGTATGTGTATACAGTAGAAAGCTTTACATACACTATATGAAGAGACACATATTCATGTTTTTCTCACTATCTGACATGAAATCAGAATAAACCTTCCCCGTCTTATGTCAATTAGAATTTCCAAAATGATTTCTATTTGCTAAATGTCAGAATAATGAGAGAGAGAGAATTTTTTAAAGACATTTTTATTATTTTCTGCAAAGTCAAAAGTTTCCATACATTTAATTAGTATTTGGTAGCACTGCCCTTGAACTGTATGACTTGGGTCAAACATTTGGGATATCCTTCCACAAGCTTCTCACAAAATTGGTAGGAATTTGGCCCATTCCCCTACCAGGGGCGACGGGATCGGCCCACAGGGGAATAACTTGGGGGGCCCCCCCTACTGTAAAAAAAATATTACGGCCTCTTGGACATAAATCCCCATTTTACCCCATAATAGAGTGTGCAAAAAAGAACTGTATTTTGAAGTACAATACCCGGATCACAGACTTCTACCACAATCATCTCACAATATTATCTAGCATATCATAGACACAGGGGTAATGTCCCTCCATACCCCCCCCCCCCACCCCTTGGGGACGAAGCATTCCGCAGGATGACCTACCACCGAGCCCTGCCCCCATGTTTTTTTTGCCCAAAATCTCCCTCAAAATGAACTATGTACCCCCAAAATTCCCCTTTCCCTAAGATTTCTTTCCCTCTTTCAAAGGCCTGGGTATATAGAAATCAACCCACGGAATTTAATGATCGCCATCAGAATTTGGGGGGGGGAACAATTCCCCCTTTCCCCTAAGTATAGTTTTCTCTTTATTTTATCATCAAAGTTACCTATGAAAACAATTATGTTTTTTCATTCTTCTTTTCCCCGTTTTTAATAAATTTCCTTTTTAATTGGCAAAGCCTAATAAAAGGTTTAAACATTTTTTAGATCCCCTTTCCCTGAAAGTCAAAATTTAACTTTATTAATTTTCATTGAAACCTTAATTGGTGAAAAAATTTCTACAAGCCCTAAAAATTGGTTAGGAATCCCCTTTTTTCCCTTGAAGGGGGTCCAACTAGGAATTGGCCCCAGGGTTGCTTGGACCCTTTACGAAAAAAGTATTTGCCTTTTGGGAAAAAATCCCCCTTTTAAAAAATGGGTTCCCAAAAACTTATGATAAAAGGGAGTAAATTCCCCTTTTTAAAGAAAGCAAAAAAGGGGTTAAAATAATTAGGAAAAAATTTCAGTTTTTTTAAATTTTATAGAAGTTAAAAGTTGAAAATTAAAAGTGTTTGTGTTTAATTTGGGGAAACTGTTAGAATTTAGTTGCCTATTGGCAAAATAAACAAATAGGGGAGCCAAAAGTCAACTCCCTCGTTCCTTTTCAAACCCAATTTTTGAGAAGTACTAAGTGGCCCAGCACCAGCTCAGGTATAACCTACAACACCCCCAATATAGAGACCAATAGAGGTCCGACACCACTCGGGTAAAAACCTACAACACCCCATATAGAACCACATAGAGGTCAGACACCAGTTTAAGGTATAACCTACAACACCACCATATAGAGACCACATAGAGGTCAGACACCAGCACAGATATAACCTACAACACCGCCACATAGAGACCACATAGAGATCAGACACCAGCTCGGGTCACATCAAATTACAGTGAATACAGCACTGATCCAGGAAAGAAGTAAAATAACCCCTGACATCCAGGGACTCACCGGAGATGTCTTATCTGAAGAGTTGTTCTCTTCTCTCATGAGTCGTTCTTTTCCCTTTTCTTCTGTATCCATTGTCCCGGCCACAACTCATCCCTGCAGAAATTACACATAAATATCTTAGAATCCTCCTTTTTCCAGCACCTCATTACCTATTACCACCTCTGTACAAACTTCCCAGGGGTGGGAGAGCAGGTACAAGCCATAACTTGGAAGCATAATCTCCTAAGAGGTTGGATAATGCTACAGCTATGGGCTGCTGCCCTCACAATTATATTACAAGGTTGGTAGACAAGACCCTAGGCAGGTTGGCAAATGTGCATGGCCCCAGGTAACTAGACAGGCCCTATTAGGTAGGTAGACCCCTGCTGGATAAGTTGGTAGGCCGGCCCCAGGTAGGTTGGTGGGTATCTAGTCACGGGTGGGTAGGTAAATAGCCCCCAGGTAGATAAACAGGCCCCAGATAGGCAAGTTGATAAGCTACAGTTAGGTTGGTGGATCCCAGTTAGTTAGGCTGTAGGTAGGTGATTGCCCCCAGTTAGGTAAGATGTAGGTAGTTAGGGCCCCTTTTATATAGGCAGTTAGGGTTTCCCTTTAAGTGGTATACAGACAGTTAGGGCCTCCCTTAGGTAGTATGCATTCAGTTAGGGCTTTCCTTTAGGTAGTATACAGACAGTTAGGGTATACAGGCAGTTAGGGACCCCATTTATGTAGTATACTGGCAGTTAGGGTATACAGGCATGTCGTGACCTCCTGTAGGTAGCATGCAGGCAGTTAGGGCCCCCCTTTAGATAGCATGCAGGCAGTTAGGGCCTCCTTTAGGTAGCATGCAGGCAGTTAGGGCCTCCTTTAGGTAGTATACAGGTAGTTAGGGGCCTCCTTT
Organism: Phyllomedusa bahiana; assembly: GCA_025379985.1. NCBI lineage: Eukaryota > Metazoa > Chordata > Amphibia > Anura > Hylidae > Phyllomedusa > Phyllomedusa bahiana. The sequence goes on along the minus strand of JAODAL010004339.1, from coordinate 90,370 downwards.
AGCTACTGTGCAGGAAGTCAGGGCCCCCTTTAGCTAATTTGCAGGTAGTTAGGGCCCCCTTTAGCTAGTTTGTTGGTAGTTAGGGCCCCCTTTAGCTAGTTTGTTGGTAGTTAGGGTCCCTTTTGCTAGTTTGTTGGTAGTTAGGGCCCCCTTTAGCTAGTTTGTTGGTAGTTAGGGCCCTCTTTAGCTAGTTTGTTGGTAGTCAGGGCCCCCTTTAGTTTGTAGGTAGTCAGGGCCCCCTTTAGCTAGTTCGCAGGTAGTTAGGGTCCCCTTAAGTTTGTAGGTAGTTAGGGCCCCCTTTAGTTTTTAGGTAGTTAAGGCCACCTTTAGTTTTTAGGTAGTTAGGGCCCACTTTATTTTTCAGGTAGTCAGGGCCCCCTTTATGGTTAGGCAGTCAGGGCCCCCTTTATGGTTAGGCAGTCAGGGCCCCCTTTAAGGCTAGGTCGTGAGGGCCCCCTTTATGATTAGGTAGCCAGGTCCCCCTTTAGGTAGTCAGGGCCCCTTTTATGATTAGGTAGTCAGGGCCTCCTTTATGGTTAGGTAGTCAGGGCCCCCTTTATGGTTAGGTAGTCAGGGCCCCCTTAATGGTTAGGTAGTCAGGGCTCCCTTTATGGTTAGGTAGTCAAGGCCCCCTTTGGGTTTCGGTAGTCAAGGCCCCCTTTAGGTTTAGGTAGTCAGGGCCCCTTTATGGTTAGGTAGTCAGGGCCCCCTTTATGGTTAGGTAGTAAGGGCCCCCTTTAGGGTTAGGATGTCAGGGCCCCCTTTGTGCAGCCAGGGCCCCCTTTAAGTTTAGGTATTTAGGTAGCCAAGGCCCCTTTAGGCAGTCGGGGCCCCTTTAGGTACTTAGAAAAAAAGGACAAAAAAGCCACTCACCTCTATCCCGCTCCTGGACGCTCCCTGCCGGCATCTGCATTGGCGGCGCGGTGATGTGATGTCACCGTGGGCCTACATCACTAGTAGGGGCCGGCGCCTGGCAGGCTTAAGGCCTAACGCCTTACACCTGCCAGGACGATCAACGGAGTGGAGCCCAACACCCGGGCCGTGTCTCTGAACGCTTGGGACGCAGTGACCGGATGCGGCGGCCGAGCCCCGATGTGCAGCAGCGCTGCCTCCGGGGCCCACAGCCGCTCGAGGCCCACCGGGGGATTCATCGATCCCCCAGCGGCCCGTCGAGCTGCTCTGACAAAAACTGGTGTAAATGAGTCTGTTTGTAGGTTGCCTTGCTGCACTGCTTTTCAGTTTTGCCATAAATTTTCAATAGATTGGATCAGGTTTTTGGTTTGGCCACTCCAAAACATTGACTTGGTTATCCTTAAAGCCACTTTGTAACAGTTTGGCAATATGTTTTGGGTTTTATTGTCCATTTGGAAAAGGCCATTTCCCAAGCTTTTAACTTCCGGGCTGATGTTTTGAGAGTCGCTTTGGTATTGCCACATAATCTTCTTTCCTCATTATGCCATCTATTTTATGAATTGCACCAGTCCCTCCTGCAACAAAACAACCTCACAACATGATGCTGCCACCCCCGTGTTTCACAGTGTGGAAGGTGTTCTTAGGCTTTTTTCCCTTTTTCGTCTAAACGTAACGATGGTCAATATGACCAAACACTTCAATTTTAGTTTGGTCAGACCACAGGATATGACTCCAAAAATGTAGGGCTTTGTTCCTGAGTGCGTCTTTTGGAGTAATGGCTTCTTCCTGGCAGAGTGGTCTTTCAGCCCATGTTGATGCAGTACTCGTTTCACTGTGGATAATGACACAATCTTACCAGCTTCTGCCAGCATCTTCACAAGGTCTTTTGCTTTTGTTCTTGGGTTGATATACACATGTTGAACCAAAACACGTTCATCTCTGAGACACAGAACCCATCTCCTTCCTGAGCGGTATGATGGCTGCACATTCCCATCTTGTTTTTACTTGTGTATAATTGTTTGTATAGATTAACTGAGCACCTTCAGGTATCTGGAAATTGCACCCAAGGATGAACCAAATTTGTGCAAGTCCTCAATTCTCTTCCTGATATCTTGGTTGATTTTTTTGGACTTTCTAATGATGTTACACACAGAAGCAGTGTGTTTCTGGTGTGCTTTAAAGTACATCCACAGATGTGTCTCTAATTAACTCAGATTTGCCAATAAACCTCAGAAGCTTCCAAAGACATGACATCATCATATGGGCTGTCCCAAATTGCTTAAAGGCATGGACCCTAGTGTATGTAAACTTTTGACTTTGCAGAAAGTAATAAAAATTCATTACAAAATTCTCTCTCTCATTATTGTGGCATTGTCACGGGCAGCGGTAGTGGATCCTCTGGACCACCGCAAGCGATTGCGTAAGCCATGCCAGGGAGCGGAATCTAAGTAGGTCCTGGTTTTCACCAGAGCCCGTTGCAAAGCGGGATGGACTTGCTGCGGCGGGAGTCTACCAGGTGCTACCCCTGACGTTACTTGCTTGCGGAGGCAGCCGAGGTGTAGCGTGGTACAAAATCAGAAGGCAGGCTCGTATTCGGGGACAGGCAGAAGGTCAGGACAGGCAGCAATGGTTCGTGGTCGTGGACAGGCAGGAAGGTCAGGGCAGGCGGCAAGATTCGTGGTCGAGAAACGGAGGCAAATGGTACGGTACACAGTAATCAGAACAAGACTCAGGAACGCTTTCTCAATAGGCAATGGGCACTAAAGATCCGGAAAGGGTATCAGGAAGAGGTAGGCTTAAATAAGGGCAGCGGCCGGCAATAGCCAATTACCGGTGCGCTGGCCCTTTAAATGTAACACTTCCGGCGCGCACGCGCCCTAGGGAGCGGGGCTGCGCGCGCCGCGGGACAGAAGCTGCAGCAGGAGCGTGGCGGGGTAAGTGCACGGGCGTACAGGCAGGGGGATGAGCGCGCCTGCGACCCGAGATGAGGGTCGCAGGGACATCCGTGGCAGGCATTTGGCAAATATAAAGAATTTTGGTTCCTAATTGACTTAAAATGGGTAAGGTTTATTCTCATTTCATTTTGGATAGTGAGAAAAACATGCATGTGTGTCTCTTTATATGGTGTATGTAAACTTCTGGTTTCAACTGTATATACATACTTACTTTCCAAAGGCTCCGGAACCACTTACCAGTTTTCCATAGAGTCATGGTCTCAACATACAATGGCCGCCCCAGGAAACCCGTTGATATGTCTGTTTAAAATGACCCCCGTAAAATATTTTTTTTTTTGTTATGCTTATATGTACACTATATATGTGTGTGTAAAATCACTAATGTAATGTTGTTTATCCAGCTGGTTGGGTTTTATGAGTTGGATAAAATAATTTCAAAGCTCCAGTGATTTATGGGCAGTGGATGTACGTCATAGACTTTATTGTGGTTAAAGCAGATATTGTAATCGCTCTTTGACTTCCTCCTCTTTAGAAATCCACTTATCTCTGTACATCTCTCAGAGGAGCCTATGAGAGCAATATTGTGTACTGAAGATGGCTATCCTTGTCTGCCCATCCCTTCCACAAGATGTTCTCAGTTAGCAACCTTTTGAGTGTTCAGCACATTAATTTCTTTTATTGACCAGTTGGCAATGTAACATGGTCAATGTTCTACAGCGACAGCTGGGGAAATGGCTGAATATAGCAGTGATGGGGGTGCTACTTTTACAGGGGTGATATAAGTGTTAGTTCTTTGAATGACAGAAGCAATAATTCAGGTGTGGAGTGCATTGTGACTTGTAATATTCCAGTTCTTTTGGAAGTAAATATGTAATAACAGAAAATATCTGTAGGAGGCGAATCCATTTTTATTGGACTGCAATGATGAAAGTTCTTGAAATATTGCAATCTGGAGAATCTAATTATTTGAGTGGCATAGTGGAGCTTAGAAGGATTTTTTTTCTTACATACAGCCAGTCCCCATGGGGTTTTGTTTTCCTTCGCTTTGTACTAAACAAGAAATGAATTAGTTTCAATGTGAATTGGTTGTGTTGCCTTTTTTATGAATCCTGTTGTAACTATGTAAAAGCAGACAGCCTATCTCTTCTTTATGAGTATAATTTGGATGCAGATTTCATAGTCAAGCAGACATCTACAGAAGGCCTCTACTCCACTGCACCTTCTCTTGTTCTGTGACATTAACACTACATCCGAAAATAAGCCATAGCATGATTTTTCAGAATTTTTGGAGTATGTTTAAAATATAAGCCCTAGTTACAGTTAAAGGGGTTTTGCCAAGAAGTGATTTCCTCACCTAACAGGCTGATACTCCCCTCTTGAGAATTGAAAAAAGGGGCGTTGTGTTTCTGTGTTTAAAAAAACAAGTACCTCCTCTGTGATGTCATCGCACCACCTCCCTTGCACGTTCCCGAGGCTGATATTAATTCTCTGTAGTTGAGCAAACATTGTTTGGCTAATCTACAGGGGATAACTGTATTGTGCGCAAGCAATACGGGTTTTGTTTTCTCCCTCTTATCTGCTCAGGAGTAAAAATAAGCTCCAAGCAGGCAGCGTTCACTGACTACAGATGGGAGGGAGGGAGAAGGGCTGAGCAGGGAGCGTCTGCATGCTTACTCAGATAATTACATTACAACCAGCAGAGTCTCTATACAGCAGACACAGCCTCTGACACAGAAACAAAGCTAGTGCAGATGCTCAGTAACTTTTTTTTTCTCTCCCTCCCTTCAAAGCTTGTTCCTGTGTCCTGCCATCAGATAAGAGGTGCAAACAATGCACGTGTGGCCAGGAGTTTGCCAGATCAGCTCCTGGTTAAAGCTAATGTAAACAGTCAGGAAACTAAGGGCATCTAACCAGGCTGCAGCTCTCAGAGGGTTCCCATTTTTTAATCACATATATTTAGAAAAGTGATTAAATACCCATTTTGGAGGATCCCACGTCAACATTAGATCGTGGCAAATCCCTTTAATTAAAAAAAATGTCCAGGCAGCTAAACATGTAAAGAACTAAATAGAATACAGCCGGACAAATCCAGTAAAGCAGCACCCCCCGCACCCCCAAAAGAATATCACCCCCCCCCCCCCGCCCAAAAAAAAAAAATTGTACTCAAAAGTCTCCACAACAATAAGGGTTAGGTAGTGTTGGGTCCTATCTATCATCACACAGAGGACTGCAGCCCACATCTGTGGTTGTTGATCACTATTTTGCGACAACCATTTTATCTGTTTTTTGTTGTCTCAGTGTCAGCACCTCTATTGGTGCTTCCAGTCTTAATGTTTGTTCTCCTGATGAACCACTATCCAGTGTGGGGAAACGCGTTGGGCAGAATAGATTGTATATAATTTCATGTATCTGTGTACATTATTTAGCTGTGTGTAGGGGTAGCCTCCATAGAGTGGGGTCACCCTTTTTGGGGCAGACTCCCTGCCAGCTAGGCAGGGCTTAATAGGGAATTTTTTTAGGTATTGCCCAATAATCCCTGACTGGATATCTCACTGAACATAGCTGACGCCCCCTTATTTTGGCAACATGTGAAGAAATTGGATCCCTGCTGGCTAATTACCAGGTCACGTGAGTTGATACACACGACTATAGACTGCATTGATATATATATATATACTCTTGAGACAAAGGGGGACATGTATGAAAATGGTTAGGTCAAAAGGACCTGTTGACAAATCGGCTTTAATATGTCTCTGGATTGGCGAGAACCTGTATGTCCGGCCAAATTTGACTTGCTTATATATGGCAGCCAAAATTGGGTGGGAGTCTTTTTATTTTTATGGAAATAATTACTTAGCTTAGCCATTTGTAATGAAAGTGGAATGTTCTCTCCCGGTGGGGTTTCTATATCCCCGCTGGGTTGTGGGATATCTGAGATGCACAAAAAAAAAAAAAAAAAAAAAAAAAAAAAAAAAAAAAAAAAAAAAAAAAAAAAAAAAAAAAAAAAATTTCTTATACATTTTGTAAATTTCCTTGGAAATTTTTAAAGGATGTTGGATAAACATTGGGGTTTTTTTTGGGTATAAAAGGGGGGGGGGGGGGGGGGAAAAAAAACCAACTGCTACCTTTTGCCGCATTGAAATGCAGCTGTAACGACAAGGGACTTGACAGTGACGCACCTTTGACAGGAGTGACACAGATCTGAGTGTGAGAGCCCATCCACCATCAGCATTTGCCAACTCTAATGGTTTTGGGTCTAAGGGGGTCTGGTGAATGTGATTCTTTTGGAGGTGCTTGCTATTCTTGGTGAATAGATATCCACCATTTACTATCATATGTACCAGTAAATAGGGGAACAAGAAAATAAGACATCCCCTGAAAATAAGCCTCAACACATCTTTTGGAGAAAGAAATAATATAAGACCCTGTCTTATTTTGGTGTATATATGGGTAAAACTAACTATATCAGCTAACAGACCAATCAGATCTGATAATACTGATAGCATAATCTAGAGTAGTATGCGCCAATATCAGCTTATAACTAGCAGTCTTTTAGGGATTGGGCAACTGCCTAATATGCTTTAAAGGGGTTGTCCAGCTGCCCTTTTTAATTTGTAATATGGTGCAGAGCCTGTAAGAAAACTAAAAAAAAAACAATACTCACCTCTGTAATGTCATTCGTTCCAGGGATGTGTTGGTTCTCTTCCCGAGTCTCCAGTTGTCGTTCAGCTGCAGCCAAACAGAATGTCACCTCTGACTAGCTTCAGCCGGCAATGGAACTACAGCTACAGGCCGGCATAACTGAGGCCTACCTACCTAGGGCCTGCCTACCTCTCCTCCTGAGCCCTACCAACCTAACTACCTGGAGCCTACCTATCCAAGACCTACCAACCTATCTAACAGGGGTACTAATATACCTAGGGCTTTGCCCACCTACCTGCCTGAAGCCTCTATCTATCTATCTATCTATCTCTCTATCTACCTACCTACCTAACTACCTGCCAATACAATTCTGAGGCCTGTGGGTTCTTGCCTTAGTTGTAGCAAAATCTCCAGGGTGTTTTGTCCTCTGTTCCTTTCCACCACTTTAGGAGACTGTGCCTCTAAGCTTTGGCCTCTACCCGCTCTCCCACCTATGAGGAGTTTGTACAGAGATGGGGGACAGTGAGGGAGGTGCTGGAAAAGCGAGGATTCTAAGATATTTGTGTAAAAATTCTACAGAGATGAGTGGTGGCCGGGAGAAGTCATCATGTTGGTCTGGATTGGATGCAAAAGAAAATGGAAAGTGAACAACTCGTCAGTAAAAATGTCACTTGTGACTCACTGGATGCAACTGCGCTGTAATCACTTATGTCTGCAGAACTTGCTCCTATCTCCCAACCCCTGCGGCCTATCACTGGTGGTCTCAGGAGGCAGGAAACAGATTCTGGAGGCTGCCTATAGCAATAGCTTATCCAGCATCCAGGAAAGCTTGGTGACACTCCATCCCCCAAAGTTGGCACCCTGTTTTCCTATCATGAAAAGCAGGGTGTTACCTGTGGGTGATGGGTGTCACCCAGTTTTCCTGGATGCTGAATAGGGTATCCAACCTATATGTATGGGTGTGCAATGTTTGTTTATTTACAGGTTCCTGTTTGGACTACTTCGGATCTGGTGGACTACATAGGATCAACTTTAGATTTTTTTCTAAAATAAAATGGTTAGAGAGGGTTGTTGTCGGGGAGTGTTTAGTTAAATAAAAGTATTTTTGTGCAATTTGTGTCAGATTTTTTTTCCCCCATATAATTCCACTAATACTAATAGAGGCGTATGACAGAAACTTCTTCATTACTATTACTCAGGCTTGGTGTCAGCCAGTGGTAGTTTGTTGCCCAAGGCTGACATTAAAGGAGTTGTCTCACTACAGGCTTTCAGCCTAACTCAATGTGTTTGGCAGCAAAGGATTTTTGAATTCAGGGGCGTGCTTCTTGTCTGCTTCTTCTCCTCCCCCTTCCCCTCTCCCCTAAGCACACAGACAGATCTCCTCCTCCTACTGCAGTAACTTCTATACAGCAGGGGAAGGGCGAGGGGGGTCTGCTGCCAGAGTTAACCCTGTGTGTGCCTGCCTAGGTCTGCTGCCGGCTGCTCACTTCTGGATCAGATGCACTGTGCTGCTGTGGCTGAGCTCTTGCTGCTCCTCTCCACAGAGTCAGGAGACAGGAGAGGGCTGATCCATGAGTGTGGAGAGGTTTGTGAAGCTGTGTATGCTAATAGCAGAGCAGGGGGGGATGTAAAGGTTCCTATACCCCCTGCTTAGTATACAAATCTCCACAGACATCTCAAGCAACAACAAACACAAACACTGTCCTCCCATTAGAACAGTCACAGGGCAGCTGTGAAGTGTGTTACTATAATCACGATGTGTCACTAATACAGCAGAGCAGGAAGAGAGATGAACCGTTCACATGCCCCCCTGATCTGTTCTATTAGTATAGTCAAAGCTCAACAGACACATCATGATTATAGTAACACACTTCACTGCTGTCACATCGTACCGACCACAGATCAGCTTTACATCTGCTCTCCTCAATCTGTGTAGAGAGCAGGAGGGAGCAGGCACACACAGGGTTAACCCAGGCAGCACAGCTACACAGACACAGAAGCCAGAGCCCTCCCCCTCCCCTACAGAAGCATCACAAGTGGCCTCATACTGTGAGGGAGGGGCTCTCTGCTCTGAGCTGTATTGAGAAGCAGATGAGTCACCAGGACTGGCAGCCAGTGAGATAAAAATCAACAGGTCTGCTGCTATAGTGATTTGAGAAGCTGATGCACTCCTACTACCAGGGATAACTCAAAATCATTAGGACATTTGTAATGAACATATATTGCAAAGCTGCTTGTTTTTTAAAGATCTTTTAATTAAAACCCAATCATGGTAGCGAGAAAAGCCCTTTAACTCCTTCTCACTATTATGTCAGAACCCATTACCCCAGTCACTATTACCCCAGTACCCATTTCCCCAGTACCCGGTACTGGGAAGAGCTGGGCAACCATCAGAAGCGGACCCTCCAATTTGACGGTCCGCTTCTGGATGGTATTTTTAGAATGGGAAGGGATCAGTATTGATGGACCTTCCCATTCTGAAGGTACTAGGCTGCGGCTGATGGTTTTACCTTGGCTGGTTATGAAAAATGGGTGGACATCATGTCTTTTTTTCCCGAAAATGTATTTATCGAGAATCTAAAAATAGGCATCCACTGTAATGATTATAGAAGTTTACCATTATAGGATTCTAAATAAATAGATGATTACTGAAAAAAATTAATGACATGCATCCTCCCATTTTTCATACCCCGCCAATATAAAACCAACCGCTGCAGCCTGATATTATCATAATGGGAAGGTCCATGAACACTGTTCCCTTCCCATTCTAAAAATACCAGCCCGCAGCTGACCCAGAAGCGGACCATCACCCAATGTATAGTTTGTACAGAGGAGGCCACAGGTAGGGAAGAGCTGAAAAAAATAGAAATCTAAGATGTCTGTGTGGTGAATTTTGTACGCACAAGTCGTGGCCAAGAGAAGTCATCATGGTGGACTGGACGGGACAGAGGAGAAAAGGAAATGAGAAAAGTTCCAGTCTTAGAAGATGTCTCCAGTGAGTCTCAAGATGTAACTGCATTGTAATCACTTAAACATCTATAGAGCCTGTGTACACTGGTATCTACCACTATTTGGTCACTGTATGGTGGACATTTTGTTAGTATTGTAATGGTTTAAGTTCAGGCACAATTTAGCTGTATCTGCCAACTCTTCTGGAGGCTGAATAAACTATCCAACGTTCAGGAAAGCTGTGTAATGCCAAAACCCTCAATTAGCTTTCTTCCAGAGCCATTACACAGTTAGGTGAAGTGGGTGTGACCTTTTATGAAGTGGGTGTGGTTTGATAGAAAGAGAGCATAGTAATGTAAATTTTTGGCGTGATGTGCTATGCAAGTCGCAGCTTAGGACCTCCCTGATGGCCACTTTCAAAAGTTGGCAAGTATGTTAGTTAGTCACTATGTGATAGTAATTTGTGGTTATTTTCTGGCTGCATAATCAAGCCATTATGTAATAGCATTATCGGTAATATTGGTATGTTGGGATTTGTTTGGTAGCAGTATGATGTTGATATGCTTGGTGAGGTATTTGCTCCTTGTTTTATCTAGTAACTTCATGACTGTCACGGTTCACACCACGGTCCCTGCCATGGACTGTGAACGTGCCCGTGCCTGCCATGTCCCAAGTGTTTACCCCGCTGCTGTCACGGTCCAGGCCACGGCTCCTATTGTGGACTGCGGGGCATGACCATGTCCCTGCTGTCACTCCAGTCCCCACTGCCTCTGTTGTGCTAGCGGCGGCGTCTGCTTCTCAGTACACCTCACCTATCTTGCCCCTGCTCCTTGGCATCTTGTGCACTGATGAGCGCCCCACTAGGGCATGCACAGGGCACTGCTTGAATATTTAAATGGACAGTGCCATATTACCTGTCCGATGATCTTGCACCTGCCCTGCTAAAAGGAACTTTCTACCCCTCAGCATTAGTTCGTTGATGTTCTTAAATAGAGCTTGACCTCTGTTTGCTGCACTGCTGCTGATTACCTGCATTATCGCCATGTTAACCCTTTGTGTACCTAAGTTACTGCGTTTCCTGCCATTGCAATAGTTGCTATTTGCACTATTGTTGATTATCTGGTGCTGTACCTGTCTGCTAACTGCCTGGGATCCTGTCACCTGCCTATGGCTACACCTGCCCAGGACCTGTTATCTCTGCCTATTTCCAGTGTCCTTTGTCCTGCACATCAGCTGTCACTTGTAGCCATTTCAGGGGTAGCAACCTGTGGGTTCCCTACAGCGAATTCCTTTCGGCCTTGCGGCGGGTTCCGGTGAAGACCAGTGTTCCGTTTAGACCATCCTTGCCCATGGTGATAACAGAGGATCCCCCATCTACATGGCATTCTACCCTGTTAGAACGTGACAATGACTACTATTAAAAGGTGCTGGTAGGATGAGGGGCTGGGGGTGAAGGAGGCCAAAAGTTTTCTATTGGGCCCAGGCTTCTCTAGTTATGTCCCTGGCTTCAGTGGTAATGTGACACTGCTTGGCACTACCGTTCAGAAGTGAACGCCACTCCGAGGCTGCAGTGATGACATTGCATTTGACCAAACCCAGAAGACAAAAGAAGAACTCTGGAAAGGCTTGAAAGACGTGTTTCCTTTAATGAACGTCACTGCAGAGGTTAGTGTTGTTCTTTTTTTATTTTCTTACACGTTCTGCCCCATATTACAAGTTAAAAAATGGGAGCCCTGCACCTTGAGTTCTCAATGTGCATTTTGTATTTGATCTACATAAAAGAAGAAAAGCCCTCTCCATACTCCTTATTAGGAGTACAAATCTATTTTAAGGTGTAATAAGGTGCCTGAAACCTTTACTCCCCTCTATTACCCTGTTTCCCCGAAAATAAGACATCCCCCGAAAATAAGACATAGTGCCTTTTTTGTTATGCAATTCAGAGTTTGGCTGCTTATGCTGATGTTTGTGATGAAATCAGTATATTAATACATGTTGATGTTTTGTTCAACAATAAATGTGAATTCTTGTTCATGGAAAAATAAGACATCCCCTAAAAATAAGTCTTAGCTCTTCTTTAGAAGCAAAAATTTCTATAAGACGCTGTCTTATTTTCAGGAAAACAGGGTATACACACTGATCAAGTAGGGTTTGTACAGGGCCGAGAAGCTTGATATAATATGCTTTCCTTGGCGTCCGAGAGCCCAGAAATGCCTCTTGACGCAGAGAAGGCTTTTGATAGGGTTAATTGGGATTTTCTTCAAGTGATATTAACTCGTATCAGGATAAGGAATAGACTTTTAGGCTCTATTGCGGCTTTCTATTCCTACCTCTCAGCCCAAATTAGGGTTCACAGCCAACTGTCTCCCTATTGTACTATCTATCAGAAATGGAACCCCACACTTTCTATAGAACCTATAGCAAGTGCATTGAGGTGAAATTCTAACACTCAGGGGATATCAATAGGTTCGGAAGTACACAAACTGACTTTGTATGTAGATAATCCTCTAATGTCTGTTACCTCTCCAACTGTATCATTTCCTGATATCATTCATAAAAATTATATTTCATAAAATTGGGGCTCTTAGTAACTTTAAAGTTAACTCTCATAATTGTTACATTTTAAACATAACCCCCCACAGGCAGCAACCTTCGACCTTTGTTTGTCCTTTCCATTTTACTGGCAACAACACCACATTTATTATTTAGGGGTTTATTATTCATGCAGATCCCTCCATGGTTTCTTCCTAAGTTTTGATCCCCTCTTTGGCTATGTTCACACGGCTTATTTTGGAACGTATTTCAGGCCGTAATTCGCGCTGTACTGCGTGATTTACGGGCTGAAATACGTCCCGGTCATTACGGTAATCCACAGTACGTCTCCACTCCCTGCTTGCACAATACGGCGAGCAGGGAGAGAAGTGACATGCTACTTATTCACGCGCCTTGGATAATGCATGTCTATGGAGCCGGCGGGCTAGAACACCCCCCCGCGCCCCGCCCCCGCTGCACGGCAGCCGGCATAATTGTGGGCGAAATACATCCCCGCAATTATGCCGGCGATAAGCTGTGTGAACATAGCCTTAAAGTCCAATAATGTATACTGGTAGCTATATTATTATAGTCGGTTTCACCCGTCACTCAGTAAGGAGATCTGCAGCTCCTTCCTTCTTGAACCATGTGAACACACTGAGTGGGTACTTATTAAACAAATGCAATTTATTTTGACACTGCGGGAGGTCTGACCAACGTAGGCCTTCCTGGTCAGACCTCCCGCAGTGTCAAAATTCGCCTGAATGAACATAAATCTAACATCAGGTTGGCTACCAGGAGTCGGGTGGGTGAGAATAGTCAGGATGGGGATAAGAGAAAGAAATATGGCGAGAGTAGTGTTGCAAAACACTTCTTGGAATTTAGTCACAATGTTTCGGAGCTTAAATGGTGTATTCTGGAGGAGGTTCAGGGTAGTGAGGGGTTAACCATGGAAACGTGTCTTTTGAGACGTGAGGCCCGTTGGATCCATGACCTCAACACACTGGCCCCAGTGGGAATGAACGAGACATTAGGTCTCAAAGTGTTTTTATGAATGGTTTTAAGTGTGTAACTTTTGTGTATAAATTACAGGTTTGGTTACGGCAGTGCACGCTTGAGAAAGAGAGGAGGAGCCTCTCGAAACGTCACGCGCCTGCGCTCACTGCCCGCCTGTCTAGCTGGACACTCCATTGCGTGCTCCAGGATATGAGAGGAGACGCTCCACTATGCGGCTGCATAAGTGACTTTTTACTATTTACATGGACTGTCGGATCACCGAGTGTTCTACCATTAAGCGCAAGTACTTTTCTTGTTCTCGTCAAAGCCGTGGTGCTACTGTTTTTTCTACAATAAATTGCTTTTGTTTAATAAGTACCCACTCAGTGTGTTCACATGGTTCATAGCCTTAAAGTCTCATTCATCGATCTTTCTACCTGGTCTAAGGCTTCTTTGTCCTGGTTTGGCAAAATGGCAGCTCTGAAGATGGACATTCTTCCCAGAATTCTATATTATCTTAAGGTGCGACCTATCGCCATTCCCCAGTGCTTTTTGCGAAGACTTGCCACTCTATCCTTGAATTTCACCTGTGGTACAAATCATACCAGGCTTAAATACTCCATTCTAGTATGCTGGAAATAGGAGGGTGGGGTGGGACTATTCAATTTTCACCTGTATCACTTATCTGCTTTAACAAATTGCATCATCGATCTCTTCCATGGTGGTAAATCTTATTCATGAACAGGTGTTAGCCCCACCCACCAAAGGCTAGCCCCGCCCAGCTGGCAGTTATTCACATGTTTCTACTTATTCAAAGTAATAGGTTTATCAGTTGAGGTGGGCGGGGATAGCCTCAGGTGGGTGAGGTATAAAAGAAACTGACTCTTTAAATTACTCTTTTCTGGCTGAAAACTGCAGATTTGAGCATTAAATACTCTAAAACTACAGCATGTTACAGAATAAGGGACACAGCGCTGGAAACAGCAGGTCTGACACTAGCTTGTGCTGTCCTCAGCAAGGGGGGGGGCATAACCTATGTGATAGGTTCTCTGTAAGACATGGGATTCGCATGAATCTCAAACCTCATCCCTTCCTCCCACTGCTTTGCTGTGGATTCTGTCTGCGCTTTGAGTAATGACAAACAGATCTCTCCCCTTGCCTTTAGTGACTATTATTTTCATAAATACAATCTTTCCTGTAAATCAGGTACACTTTTTCCAGTTTTTGAGAATGTAGGACCAGGTCTAGTCTATGCTCCTAATCTGGGCCCCTTTAGTAACCCTCTACCATTGTCTTCAAGTGGGGTCCGTCCTTTAGCTGAACATCTGCTAATCCCCACAGTGGTGACTGGCTACTGTACCACCAGTTAACAAGTCTCTACCAGTCTTTAGGCCCTAAAACTCAATTACTTTGGCAACTTCTTCTTTTCAAAGACTCTGTATTCAATCTTCTTATCCCTGTAAAGTAGTCTTCTCGGTCTACGGACTTCTGAGGGTGGAGTAGTCCGATGAGGTTTACTCCTCTTTTCAAGATAAATGGGAATTGGATTTGGGTCATTCCACTCCATCTCTATCAAACTGGTCTAAAATGTATTTCCACACACACAGACCCTCTATCTATGGTTATCCACAGGAAAAAGAATTATAAAGTCTTATCGAGATGGTATAGGACACCTGATATAATACATAATATGTATTTGGGTAAATTAGAAACTTGCTGAAGATGCTAATCCTGCTAGGATCTTACTTTCATATTTGGAGGTACTGTCCAGAAACAACGTCCTTTTGGCAATCTGCTTTTAAAGGGGTTGTATCATTGCATTAAATAAGGGGACAGTAAAAACAAGCAACTTTGCAATTGGATGTCATTTGCAAAGCTGTCTTGTTTTCACTGTCTCCCTCATCTTCGTTTTCTGTAAACACTGTTCCCCAGTGCCGGTTGGATTCCACCTCCTTTCATTTAATTGGCTGACGGCTCTACTAATTTACATTCTGTCTGGCGAGCATTCCTGCCTCTTTCACTCAGAATAAGGGGTCGGCAACATTTCACTCTGCACACCCAGCAGCTGCACAGTAACACTCCAGCTGCTTCTACAATCAGAAAACAGCAGAATTGTGCTCGGTGCCTAATGCTACTACGTGTAAACATTTAAAGTAGACAGATCTGTGTGAGTTCATAGAAGTCTGGATTCAACTGTAACAAACCTCCAGCTGTGAGAGGAGAAGAGATCAGTGCTCTGAGTTCACAGAAGACTGTCTAGACTGAATGCAGGCCAGTGGTATGTAAACAAACAGCTCTTACAAGATAAGACTGCAAAAGGAGAGGAATGATACAGTGACATGTGGACTCAGAGGGGTGGGGGGAGCACACTGACTCGGGAGCGAGCATGAACAGTGAAGGGGGGATGATGTCATTCCCCTTCAGTTAAGAAACACCCAGCTGGATTTGAAGAGCTGAGAAGCTGAAAGTACACTGAAACACACAAACTGATGAAGCGATAAATCCCCTTTAATTTATATAATAAATTTCCAGGACCCGTCTGTTTGGCTAAAAGGGACTGTTGAAAGATCTCTTGACTGCTGCCCATCAAATGATATCAGCTCATTGGCAGCAGAGTTGTTCTTCTCCATTAGGTGCATTTTTTGAGCGCCTTAATTACGTTCAACGAATGCAGGAACTTACAGCTATTTCATACGACACTACCTCTAGGATCTTTACCACCTAGCAGCCTTGGATTTTGTTTAACCCACTTAAGCCAAACACCTGAAAAGTACGTAATGATCACCATATTTTTTTAGTTTTCCTCCTTGCGTTTCAACAGCCGTCACTTTTTTATTTTTCCAATGACGCAGTTGTATGAGGCCTCGTTTTATTTGCAACAAGTTGTACGTTTTGGGGGAATACATTTAAGTTCACTTATAAATTATTGCAGAATTTTGTAAAAAAATGTTTTAATTTTTTGTTTTTTGAAATCATTTTTAAACCATTTACATTTCACACTTAATAACTTGTTAGATTAATTCTAAAAGTTATTATGGTCGTGTGAATACCTAGTATGTGTAGATTTTTTTTTGTGTAATGTATGCACAATTATTTTTCATTTAATATTTATTGTTATTTTATTTATTTTATTTTTTCTTTCTACACTTTTTTTTATGTTTTTTACTTTTCTTTTAAATCCCAAGAAGGGATAACTGTGTTACATTTTTTTTTACACTTAGTAATGTATTACCATATTCATATGGACTAATACATTGTAATCTGTGTCAGTCTGACACAGGCAGTGATCAGGACAGCACCCAGTCTGCCCTGTCGCTGGCTTGTTACACAGACAGCCCTGGGGCTACTCTAGGTCCCCAGGGCTGACTGTGCAGCCGTTCCCCAGGCTCTGTCAGGTCACCAGGAGTCCCGATCACCCGACAGAGCAGGGGAAAGCCCATTGATCATGCTGTGGTCACGAAATGCGGCAATAAAAGGGTTAAGCGCCAGGGAGTGGAGGTTTCCACTACTCCCCAGCGCTGTAAAGTACAGTTCTGTTCTTAGTATAGCTGCAAAAGACGTCGCTGCAGACGAACGACTTGAAATGCCCGACACCAAAAGATGGCGGCAGTGTCTATAACAGGTTAAGGTGTGTTTTGTTCTTGGATGATCTCCCAAAGACTTTAGACACATGGTTAATCCCTTAAGGTCAGAGCATTTCTTTGGTTGACACGTTTGTTTTTTGCTCCCCGCCTTCCATGAGCCATAAATTTTTTATTTTCAATTTACATAGACATGAGAGGGCTTTTATTTTGTAGGAGAACATGTTTTTTTCTAATGGTGACATTCACTGTACCATAGAATATACAGGGAAACCGCAAAAAAATTCTAAGTGGGTCAAACTGTGAAAAACACGTACTGGCGCCATGTTCGCAGGTTGTTTTCTTTTTTACAATGTTCACTCTCCAGTATAAGTGATGTATTATCTGCATTTTAGAGGTTGAAACATATCTGGCAATGTCAAATATGTAGGGTTTGTATTATGTTATAGTACCACCACTGTCTGCGACCAATAACCTTTTTGCTTTTTCACCTATAGTAAGGAGGCATTTTTTGTGGGCTGAAGTGTACTTTTTATTATTATACCATATTGGGATAGATGCGACTTTTGTGATCACTTTTATTCCAATTTTGGCGTTTGGATTTTTTTTCTTCTACGGTGTTCAACATATGTTATAAATTGTGTTGTATTTTAATAGATCAGACTTTTTCGTATGCGGAGATACCAATTGTGTGCAACTTTTTTATTATTTATTTTTATTTTTAAAATTGTAAAAGAGTGGTGATTTCAACTTTTAATTTTTTTTCTCTTTTTTTACACTTTTTTTTTTTACTTGTACCTGAGTCCCCCTAGAGTGCTTCACCACAAAGGGGCGCGATTATGTGTACATCCTTTTGTATTGTATAAATAATAAAACAAGAAACATGGCGGCAATGGAAGCCTTCAAAAGACTTCCAGGAGCCATATGAACCGATCGGGGCACTGAAATCTCGTTGCGGGGACCTCAATCGGAGTGAGGCTGCAGCGCCTAAAGGGTTAAACAGCATGCAATGAGTAGCTGGCACCCACTGCAGCGTGATCCTGCTACATAGTCACTCATCAGCACTGGGGCGTAAGTTTACGTCCAGTGTCATTAAGGTGTTAATTCCTCTCTATAAAAATTTAGGGCGACATGTATGTACAGGGGCGATCTGTTGAATTCCAATTCACATAAATGTATTAGGGACAAATGCTTCCTTTAAAAATTTTATTTATCCGTATGTGCATCACCGAGTGGAACAGAAATTAAGGGGCGACATGTATGTACGGGGCTGCGCCAGTATTCTTGCGTCCTTTCAGGCCAAAAGCTGGAACAGTCCTGTTCACTAGATTTATAGTCAGGCGCACTCTAAAATTAGGCGCATTATCAGGCACCAGCGGCACTTTCTAATGCGCCTGAGATCGGGGGGGGGGCGTTCTGGAGACATGTCGCACCACAACCGTATGAGTCTACACATTTATGACGGGAGGACGGCAAAACTGGGCGCATTACTGCTGGGACAGGCAAACCTAGTGTATAGTGGTCCACGTGAGTCTAAGTTGTTGTTTTGGAGCTAGAAAGCGCCTAATCTATGACCCGCAGTAGAACAGCTTCATAAATTCAGGCGCATTCTACGCTACTAAAGTGCGCAAAAAATGGTGTCTGGGAGGTAAAATACATACATGTCGCCCTTATTCTCATGATAGATAGCTTCTTCCTCCTCTCCTTCTGTTTTTGCCCTTGTCACATTTATTTTTGGTTTAATTGTGGATGTATAGTCTTGATACTTCCAGTTATATTTGTTGATTTGTATCAAGTGTATCAGCTGTTTGGTTTATATCTTCTTGCTGTAATGATTTAATACGATATACCCTTATATTTTGAATGCTTCCTTCGCCTTTTATAAAAAGGGTGTACAATTTTGCAGCAGTATTTGTAAACCAAAACCAGAATTGGGTCCAAAACACAAACAAGTCTTTTCATTATACTTTTTTGTTCTGTGGGTGCAATTCCTGGAAGTTACTTACAACTACTAGTGCAAATTAGGCATAAGTCACCATGGAGTCCTATTGTAAAAACTGGTATGGGCCACTATTAAGGGTTTTTGGAAAAGGATTTTGATCATCCACCATTTATTGTTCTTTCTTTAACTGCCCTCCACCTTAGGTACTTTTTTAAAAACCCCTTTAACCCCAAGGCCAAAAAATATTTTTAATGCCCAAACTTTTTTTTTTCAGTTTTTGCCCCCCTTGCGTTTCAACAGTTGTAATTTTTTTATTTTTTTCAATGACGCATTTGGTATGAGGCTTGTTTTTATTAGAGACAAATTTGTACTTTAGGGGGGAATATTTTTTAAGTTCACTTATAAAAAATTGGGAGAATTATTTTTTTTTTAAAAATTTTTTTTGTTTTTTTTACATTTTCTTTTAAAAACCGTTCACTTTTTCACATTTAATAAACTTTTTAGTTTAATTTAAAAAGGTTATTACGGTGGGGGTGGATCCCTTTTTTTATGTGTAGGTTTTTTTGTGTGTGTTAATTATGCACAAAAAATTTTTTTTTTAAATTTTTATTTTTATATTTATTATTTATTTAAATTTTTTTTTACACTTTTTTTTTTTTATTTTTTCCTTTCTTTTTATCCCATGAAGGGGAGAACTTTTTTAAACATTTTTTATATTTTTTTTTTTTTTAACAGTTAGTAATGTATTAGCAAAAATTCATATAGGCTAAAACTTTCTAATCTGTGTCAGTTTGCCCACAGGCAGGGGATCGGGGACACCCAAAACATTGGGGCCCTGGTCCCCCGGGTTAGTACACAGACGCTCTGGGGCCCCCTCTAGGCCCCCAGGCCCGGGAATGTGGGGGGCCTTTCCCTGTGCTCTGCCGGGTCCCCAGGTTTTCCGAAAAACCCCAACAAGAAAGGGAAAACCCCTTTTGGGATTTTTGTTGCGGAAACCCGAAAACCCCGAAATTAAAAGGGGGTTAAAAGCCCCGGGGTTGGGAAAGAGGTTTTCCCCCGCACCCGGTGCTCACAGGAGATCTGGGGGATCAGGGCGGGGTAGTAAAAGCCCCGTTTCACAGCGCTGTGGGGGCGCCGGGCGCCAAAAACCCAAGGGTTTCAGGAGCCAAAAAAAGGGCCGGGTGGACGAACGACCCGAAACCACCCGACCCCAAAAACCCGGGGGGCGGTCTTAAAGGGGGTTTAAAAGGGGTTTTTTCCCCATATTTTTTTATGGTGTTTAGGGAAAATATCCGGATGCACAGCAGTCATCAGAGGCTACTTTCTTCACTGAAATCTATGTAGACGCCAGTCTTCTGCTATTTACTTGAAACCCTATTCTCCAAATAGGCATGCATCCGAAATGCTGTACCTGCATCTATCCTGTGGATGTCATGAATCTATGCCTACTATCATAGTAATTATACCCCTGAATGTATCTCCAGTATCTCACAAAAATGAGTACACCCCTCACATTTTTGTAAAAAACTGTTTTAAATATCTTTTCTTTGGAACGACACTAATTTTTTTAACACTTTGATACAATGTAAAGTAGTCGTGTACAAGTTGAATAAGGCCTCGTTCACACGGCTTATTTCGCCGCGATTTCCCGACGGTTTGGCGACGTCAACCGTCGGAAAAAACCCGCCCGGAAAAAAGGGTACAAAGCCTTTTTTTCTATTGTTTTTTCAATAAAATTTTTGGGCTCGTCGTTACAGGGAAAGTTTTTTTCCGGGCCCCGGATTGCCCCCCGGGCGGTTGGGATGAGGGCAATGGGAAAAGGGGGAAAACTTTTCACATGTCAATTATTTCCCGGGCCGGAAATTCACCACCTAAAATGATTTTTGGATGGTGAAACCGCCTGGAAATCTTTTACAAAAACGTCCCAAAACCCAACTTAGGGGAAACCGGTTTTTTCAACGGGATTTTTAACGGGGAATTGGAAGTTTCTTTGGAAAGTAGGAAATTAGTTTGGGGGAAATTTTTAAGGGTTTTTGAACGGGAAAAATTTATATTGGGTTCCCTTAAAATTTTTTTAACCCTTTAAGGGGGGCCATCAAAGGGTCTGGGAAACCCTGCGGGGGAAAAAGGGGGGGGTTAACCCCTTAAGTGATTTGGAAAAATTTTTTACCCAAAAGGGGGGGTTTTTTTTTTTTGGGGGGTTTTTTTCCCCAATTGGGTTTCCTTTTTTCAAGGGTAAACGGGGGTTTTTTGGGATTTTTTGGGGCTTAAAAAAACCCCAAAACAAAAATTTTCTTTTTTTAAAATAAAATTTTTTTTAAAATTTTTAAATAAACAAAAAAAAAACAAAAAAATTTGGTAAAAAAAACCCCCCAAAATTTAAATAAAGAAAAAACCAAAAAAAAAAAAAAACCCTAAAATTTTTTTTGGCAAAAGGTAAGGTTAAATTTGGTGTAGTTTTGGGGAGGTAACCGGGGCCCGGGGGAAAACGTTTGGACAGTCGGGTACAGACAATCTGGGAAACCCCCATGGAGCCACCGGGTCAGATTTCCCCTTGGGGGGAACCATGAGCCTTTTGGGTACAGAAGCTCTTGGCGGGACCATGACCTTGAGTACAGATGTTTGGGGTAAACCCATTGGCCAGCGGGAAAAGGGAAACTCGGGAAGGGATTTGACAATGCTAAGGGGAGGCAGGGGGCAGAAGGTGCTTGTTTTCCAGGAGGGTGCAGTAAAATGGACTGAAAGCTTCAGAAAAAAGTTGTTTCAGATAGAGGGTAAAAAAACCCCTTTTCCCTGAAAATTTTCTTAGACATCAGGTAATTACTCCATGCAAATAGACGAAAAGCCAAAAAAAAGGGAGGGGGTTTGGGAAAATTGGGTTGTGCAATTTATTGCACAAAAATTTTCATACGAAACCCCATTTTTTGGTTTTTTCTGTCGATAGATGGGGGAAAACGAATAAAATGGCTACCAAGTGCTGGATTTCAGGCAAAGTCACTTCAGGGGTTAACCCAAATGGTCATTTTTTCTGTCATGTTTAAATTTGGTACAGTAGGTAATGACAATTGAAGGGAAAAGGTATTGTGGACCCTCTTGGCCATTTGTGGGGCAAGATGGTAGGCTACCGCATGCAGGACAAGAAAAAATGGCTACTGGCAGGGGTTTAAGGGGTTACAGAAAAGTGAACCGTAGGCAGGAAACCCCAAATCCTTGACATGATGACAGTTCCCTCCCCGGGGGACTCGGTTCCCTACTATGGTTATCCCACATTTGGGTACATAACCATAGCCCGGAAAACAGAGTCCCAGGCGGGGTTAAGGGGACTGGGTAAAATGTCGGGATAACAGCGGGAAATTTGACTGGTACAAGGGCAGGAACAGCGGGGAGTGGGAAACATTTTAAAAAAAGGGGGGTTAAATTTCCCGGGTTTAACATTTTCCCCATTTGAGGTTTGCACCACAGATGCTCAATAGATTTAAAGGTCTGGGGGAAACTGTTTGGGCCCAGTCCAGCCCCTTTTTCCCCCCCATTTTTTTTGGCGGGGGCAGGGGGGTTGTCCTGGATTTTGTGTTTGGGTCGTTTTTCCTTTTTGAAATACTGCCCGGCACCCCTTTTCATTTTCCAAAGGGAGAGGACCCTCTCTATTTTCAGTTTGCCCAGTACATGTCAGCATTCATAATTTCCCCACTAAATTTAAAACTGTAGCTCTCCCCCACGGAAAGCACCCCAAGGCACCCCCAAAAACCCCAATGCACTCCCCCCACCAGGCTTGACTGTAGGCAAGACACATTTGTTTTGTACTCCTCACCGGGTTTTGTCCCACCCCACATTTTTACACCATCCAACCAAAAAATTTTTATTTGGGTTTCTCCTCAGTTTCACAGGACTTTGATTCCATTTAATTTGTCTTCAGAAACTTTTTTGCAGTCTTTCTTGTGTATCATCTTTAAGGGGGGTTTTCTTTCTAGGCGAACCCAATTGCGAAAATTTTTGATGCACGCGGCGTCGTATGATCTAAAGAAAGGGCCGGGCCCAGTCCCCACCCTTTTAAAACCTTGCAGCAAAGCCAGCACCCTCAAAATGAAAAATTTTAAAAAGAAAAATTTTTTGTTTTATGTCACTGAACACCTGCATTCAATTTCTTTTGGGGTCGACCATGGTTTGGGACTTTTTAAAACCCCTTATTAAAACCAATGTAGGGGCCCTTGGCCACAATGCTCCCAGTTTCATTTTTGGGGGGTTTTTGGGCCAATCTTATGGGTTTTGGCCCATCTTTATGTAGAGCAAACAATTTCCCTTTTTATCAGTTTACCCAGGAGGTTTTTTTGTCCCGAGGGTCCTTTTAACTTCAATTTGCCCAGTATGAGAGTGTGGAGCAAATAACACCAAATTTATTCAACCCAGAGACCTTATAACATATGGGAAAAAAGGGGAAAAAGGGAAAAAGTTTTGGGTCCTTTTTCCCCTCTGGGGTTTTCTCACTTTTTATACAACTGTACTTTTTAAACAAAAGGTCATATCTTCGTGTTTTTTCCAATAAAATATATGAAAACAATTTTTTTAAAAAAATGCGAGGGGTTTATAACCACTTTTTGGGTTGAGATACTGTATAGTAAAAATTGGGGCTGTAGAACAGAAAAAAGGGTAAATAAAATTTAAAGGGGGTTTTAAATTTACTTCCTCCCAAAAAGTCCCACATCTGGGGCCCAGAAAACGTAAATTTTGGGGCCCAAACCCCTACTGAAATAAAAAGGAAATAAAAGGTGGGTTTTCTTTAAATTTCAATACATAAAGTACCAACAATTCCTTTTTAAGTCTTTCTTTTTCCATTAGCAAATTCAGACTTTTCAGTTTTCATAAGCATCTCCGCTTAAAGGAAAAACCCAGTATATCTTTTTCCCAAGTATCCTTTTTTTTTTTTTTTAAAAAAAAAAAATTGACAACGATCAAAAATGAACCCGGTAAATTTCGGGATTACAAAGTTCTTGGAAAATGCAGGATTGCCAAATGGGCCCCCCCCTTTTATCAAAAAAAATTTAAAAGGGGAAAATACTTTGTTTCCCAATTCCCCTTTGGTTTTTAAAAAATTTTAAATATAAACCCTTTGTTTCGGCATTTTAAAGGGCAAAAATTTTTTTTTGGACATAGTTGGTCCCATAGAAACCTGCGCTTACTTGGAAATTGAATAAAAGTTTGAATTTTTAAAACCCCTTTGGGGGAAAATTTTTTTGGGAAAAATTCCAAAATTTTTAAAAAGCATAAGTCATGGGAAAGAGGGGAAAACACTTTTCCATGCAATTTTGATATCAATATATCAAATAACATCTAATAAAGCAAAAATATTTAAACAAAAAGCTTTGAAACAGTTTTAACTCCTTAATTTTAAACGCCCCCCAAATTTTGACGGTGGTGGGGGGGGGTTTGTTTGGGCTGCCGCGAAAGTCTTTTTGGGGTTTTGCTGCAGGGCATCGGATTTAGCGGCCCTGGCGCTTTCAACGCGCTGACATCGGGGCCCGTACTTTTCACAACCCTGTTCCCACGCAGCTTCCCCCAAGCACCGGGGGGGTGGGGGAAACCCTCCGGGAAAACCCCCGGGGCTTTTTAAAACCCTTTTTATTTTCTGCAGGGCCGTCCCCCGCAGGGGCAAAAAACCCAAAAGGGGTTTCCCTTTTCCTTTTTTGTTGGGTGGGGCCCGGGAAAAACTCGGTGACCCGAAGGGGCCCCAGGAATGGCTGGGACAGTTTTGCCCTGGGGAAACCCACAAAAAGCCCAGAGCTGTCTTGTAATAAGCCAGTGACCAGGGCAGGGTTGGTGCGTCCTTTTTCATGGGCCCGTTTTTAGGGCTGACACAGATTAAAAATGTAGTTTTGAAACAAAAAAATTTCTTAAAGCCACCCCCCCTTACAAAAAAAGGAAACTCAAGGGGGTGGCCTACTCTTTTTTAACCCCTCATTTTAATTTAAGTTCAAAACTTTCATTTTGGGTTTAACAGGGCCTCCCCTAATCCCCAAAAGAAAAAAAAAAAGCAACCAAAAAACCTTTTCAAGCATACGAATGATATAAAAAAACCTGGGGGTGGGGGGGCGGGGTGGGAAGGGACATATACGTGCCCCAATAAGCCATGTGAACATACCCTAAAATGGCTCTGTACAATATATGAGCTGTAAAACAGTTTAAAAAGGGGCCCGGGAAAATAAACGTAAAGAAAAAAACTTTAAAACCTCAGGATTCCTAGAAGGGAAATTGGGAAAGTTCACCCCATCTAAATTCGCAAAAGGGGAATTTTTTTCCCTTACTCATTTAAAAACTAGGAATATATTTTACGATTTAAAAATAAAAATTTTTAAAATTTTTTTTTTTTAACCTTTTTTATTTGATTTTCCCCTATTTCAAATTGTATAAGTTTAAAATGGTTGTCTCTCTCAAAGTTTAAAAAAGAAAAGCATGGGAAAGAATTTAAAAAGCTGCTTTTCTCTGACTTTCCCGGTCAAGTGTTCTGTAATTCACATATGACTCTGTGTATTCAGGATTCTCTGTTTATTAGTTAATTAAATAAATTACCCCTTTTCTGAGGGCCAGAGGGAAACTTCTTTAAACTAAAAGTAAACAGTAAAAGGGGAATTTGTCTTTTGGGCTGAAAGATCTAGTTTAAAAACCCAAACTTTAAAAATGCCAACCCCGACCTGTGTGTTGACATTATCCTTTCTATCAATAGAACAAAAAGCAGGGGAAAAAAGGGGTACACAGTCGGTTTAAAAAATTTGGGGAAAACCCGAAGCCAGTAGGGTAAAAAAATATTTTTTAGGGTCCCAAACAAAAAAAAAAGATGAACAAAAACAATACATTTTGGAAAAAAGTCTTTCATTTAGTGTTCCCCAAAATTTTGGAAAAAAATAAATTCTTTGTATTTGAGACAACCCCTTTAAGTTTCGTTAGAACATGCAAGGCAGCTTGTATGTAAGTAATCATTTAGAAAAGTCCCAGGAAATGCTGTAAAGGAAAATTCAATGGTTTTGAAGCCCACGTTACCTAGGGTTTACTAAAATCAGAAAAAAGCTAGAAATTTAAACAGCACATAATATGTAACTCATGAGGAAGAGGGTCTCATACATCTATCACATAATCATTTTCAAACCCATTTCTAGTCAAGTGAATCAAAATGTATCAAAAGGGATCTAGAAAATATTACAGCTGAGGTTCTTTAATCACATATGTAATTTTGGGCTCCTATCCGGGATTGAACAGGAGATCTTTAGTCTTCCTAAAGACCCTGCCAAATCTGCCTTTAAAGGGATTGTGTCACTACAAGGATTGCTTTTTATGTTAAAGATCTTGCAAAAACAAGTCATTTTGCAATATGTGTCCATTAGCAGTGTCCTACCTATTCTGAGATATTCCCTCTTGTATGGGCTGCATCAGCTCCTCAGATCGCTATAGCTACAGACCCGTCTGAGCTCTCCTGATAGGCTGCCAGCACTGGGTGCTATCGCTACAGTCCTAGCTTCTACTGCAGCCGAGTGGAAGCCCGTAAGCACAGCCCTGAATTCAAAGGGAAAGAAAGTCATGAGGAGTGAGGGAAGAGGAATCAATGGAGTGAGACACCCCCGTGAGACAACAATCAATGTTAGAAAAAGGTGTCATTACCTGAATGATCTCTGCATCTGATAAGAAGTTGGAAATTAAAAATGTTTTACTCGTTCAACCTTGAGTCTGTCAATCAGCACAAAAAGTTTGACTTGATCAATTACTGCTCCAGCAGTGGCAGTGGTAGGTTCAAGCCATTTTGCTAAAATACAACACTTTGCTGTCAGTAAAATAACATGTACTAATTGAGTACATTTAATAGAGGGAGGCAAGTTGTGAAACAAAAGTATAGTTGGCGTTAAAGCGTTAAAACATTGCCCTGCAGAACCGGGTGATGAATGCCACACAAATCCAGGCACATTTAAGGGAGGTGAGAGGTAACCAAGTGTCACATCAGACCATTTGCAACAGTTTACATCATTGTGGTCTATGTGATAGACAACCCGACCACACCACCAGGCACAGGCATCATCTTCTTGCATGGGCCAGGGAGCATCTACACTGAACAAGGGACCAGTGGTCCTCAGTGCTGTTCAATTATAAAAGTCAATTCACTCTGAGCAGAAATTATGGCCGCGAACGATGTAGACGTCAACAGGGCTATGCATCAGCCAGATCAGGTACCAGTCAGGTACCCTTGCTGGTAGTACGCAGACCACCGAGATGTAAACAGTTACGAATGGTCTGTTGTGACACTTGGTTACCTCTGGCCTCCCTTAAATGTGCCTGGAGTTGTATGACATTCATCATCCGGTTTCCCAGGGGATTGTTTACAATGGAGCGGTCATCAGTGTGGGATGGAGCTAAAGGACATCCACTTCTTTGCCTTTCTGTGACTCTTCCAGTTGTTCTGTATTTTTGATACAACCTGCTGATGAAACTCTGCTCAGTGATCACTCCTACCTGAGAGTATTCTGCTTTTGCCATTAAGCTCCTTGTTAGAAATCAGCAAGTTGTGCAAAAAGTACTGACACTCTGGACAGTTGGACATGTGCATTATAAAGTGAAGAGGTGGTCTCATTTAGTTCATTTAAAAAACATTTCTAGAAATTTTGTTCATCCTGAAATTTCAACTAAAAGCCAAATATCCCTAACTTTTTGAGAGTAGTGTAATATGTGACGTTAAGTCTAAGACAGCGGCAAAAATCATGCAGTTATTGGAAACGTAGTCCACCAGGTATTCAAAACAATCATCTAAGTCACGAGGTTCAAAATACTCCATGCTGAGCCAGCAACTTATCAGTGGACGTGCAGAGGCAGAGACTATAACAATACAAGCCGCGTTTGCACATAAAAAGGTGGAAATGGAAGCCAAAGCAGCAGAAATGGAAGCCAAAGTAGCACTTAAAAGGACAGAAATGGAGGCTCTAGACAGTGCCGCCATAAGAAATTTTGGGGCCCCATACAGCTGGAGCATTAGGGCCCCCCCCCCCCCACTTCGTCCCCGATTCCACCCCCGGCCGACCCAACCCCCCTGCCCAGCCCCCTACCTTCCCATCCCCAGCCAACCCAACAGAGCCCCACACATCCCCGGCCTACAACCAATCGCCACCCCAGAAAAATAAAAAATTGTTTCTGGGGTCACAAGAAAAAAAAATGCAATTGTGCCATTGTTTTTGGATTTATTTTTTGCTGGATTTTACAAGGTACAGTCTATCTGTATTTTGTGGGTCAGTTCAGCAAATACCTCCACATGTCACCACTATAATGTTACTGACCAAACCAGTATACCCAGACCAATATTGCCAAGCAACAATATACAAATACTAAATAATACCGCCACCTATCACTACCATATACTGACTAGCACCACCATAATGTTATTGACTAAACCAGTACACCAAAACTAATATCACCAAACAACAACAATATACAAGCACCTAATAATACCGCATCATCACCAAATATCTCCACCATAAAAATACTGAATAATACCGCCATACTGTTACTGAATATAAACTATTACACCAAGACCAATATTTTCTCCATACAGTGACCCTATAGTGGCAGATACCAGGTACACAGGTGCTTTGCAAATAGTTTTCTTACATTTATAGCCTCACACTTGACGTCTTGTCTGAGGAGTCGTTCACTTTCCCGTTTCTTCTCCATTTGGTCCATACCGCCACGGTGACTTCTTCCGTCCACCACTCGTCCCTTCAGAATTTACAACACAAATACCTGAGACTCCTCACTTTTTATCATTTTCCCAACTGAGTGCTCCCTCCCCCCATGTACAAACTCCCCATCCATAATGGCCCAAATGGTAATAATTAACCCCTGGTAATTATGGGCCCCCAGTCGGTATGTATGTACAATGGGGCCCCCGGGCGGTAGCTAGGGAGCTTGGCATCCCCCAGGCAGTAGTTAGGGGAGATGTAGGTAGCTTCAGGTCCCCGGGCGGTAGCTTAGGGTCCCCATGTAGGTAGAATGGGGGCCCCCTGTAGCTTAAGCCACCACTGTAGGTAGAATAGGGCCCTCTGCAGATTAGTGCCCCCCTGTGGGCATAATAGTCCTCCCTCCTGTAGATTAGGGCCCCCTGTAGGCAGAATAGTCCCCCCTGTAGATTAGGGCCCCCTGTAGGCAGAATATCCCCTGTAGATTAGGGCCCCCTGTAGGCAGAATACTCCCCCCTGTAGATTAGGGCCCCCTGTAGGCAGAATATTCCTCCTCTATTTAGGGCCCCCGGTTGGCAGGATAGTCCCCCCATTTTTAGGACCTCATGTAGGCAAATAGTCCCCCCTGTTTTTAGGGCGCCCTGTTTTTAGGGTAGTCCCCTCCCATTTTTAGGGCCCCATGTAGGCAAATAGTCCCCCCAACCCATTTTTAGGGCCCCCTATAGGCAGAATAGTCCCCCCCCCTGTTGCTTAGGCCCTCCCATAGCTAATTACTCACCTTTCCACGCTCCCCCGGCGTCTCCGTCTGCTCCTGGCCCCAAGCTTGCTGCTTTAGGCTTGGGGCCGAGGACAGGAAGCTCGGCAGGCGTCGTGATGACATCACTTGCATCGCGCCGCCTGCAGAGCTATGTACGGCAGGGGCAGGGAGCACACAGCTATCTCTGCCCCGCCATTCATCTTAATTGTATGCGCGTCGCAAGCATGTGCATACAATTAACATAGCCACTGTGAAGCAAGGGGGCGGAGCCTGACGCCGGTGGGTCCCCCCTGGCTTCACAGACCGGCCGGGCGCCGTAGAGCAGTACTGGTTGTACTGCCCTAACGGCGGCCCTGGCTCCAGAGCAGGGGTGTCAAACTCACTTTATCTGAGGGCCACATCAGCATTATGATTGCCTTCCACTGAAGAGGCTGGCTAGGGTGCCTGGGCATGGCTATCAGAGCTGTGCCACTGCCTGTGAGTTGCTGAATCGAGCAGTGTGGAGGTGCTCATCCAAGCTCAGAATTTAGGATGGCACCTGCTCCCTGTCCTAGTGCCGCTGCCTCTACCAAGCGCTGGCTGAGTCCTACAAAATGGAGAACTGGTCTTATTGTGTACAGACTTTGCCCATTCCTGCTTGCTTGTATCTAAGCTCCAGAGTGCCAAACAAAATGACCTGGGAGGCTGGATCTGGACTGTGGGCCTTGACTTTGAACACATGTGCTCTAGAGAAACAATGTGAGCATGCCACAGCAATGGCATGTCTAAGGCATACATGCCAACTCTCCCGTTTTTGGCGGGGGGTTCCGCTATTTGGGGTCCCCTCCCGCCCTCCCGGGGGAGTTGGCATTCCTCCCGCCGCCAGCAGGCGGCGGGGGCTCTTTATATGGCCACGGCGCCGGAGTAGCGCTAGTGTGCTACTCTGGCGCCGCTGGGCCGCTCCTACAGGCGGGTAAAGCGGCGCCGCTGCGCCCGCTTCCACCCCGCCCGGAGTCTCGCTGTGCAGGGAGGAGGCAGGAGGGATCGCTCCCTCCTCCCTTCTCCCCCTGTATGTCCAGGCGCCAGTGTGTGCGCCGCACATACAGGTCAGCGGCGCAGGGGAAGTGGACGCGCGGCTGCAGGGGAGTGACGCGCGGATCTGCTCTCACTTTCCCCTGCGCCGCTGAGGAGATCGGTCGGGAGCTGGCAGCGCTGCAGGAGCCTGGGGAGGTGAGTGGATTTTATTATTTATATTTTTATTTAGCTATAGGGGGGGGGCTCTGCCTGGCAACAATGGGGGCACTACCTGGCAACAATGGGGGCTCTTCCTGGCAACAATGGGGGCTCTTCCTGGCAACAGAGGGGGCATCTACCTGGCAACAATGGGGGCACTACCTGGCAACAGAGGGGGCACTACCTGGCAACAGAGGGGGGGCAACTACCTGGCAACAGAGGGGACATCACCTGGCAACAGAGGGGACACTACCTGGCAACAGAGGGGGCATCACCTGGCAACAGAGGGGGCACTAGCTGGCAAACAGAGGGGGCACTAGCTGGCAACAGAGGGGGCACTAGCTGGCAAACAATGGGGGCACTACCTGGCAACAATGGGGGCACCTACCTGGCTAAACAAAGGGGGCACCTACCTGGCTACAAGGGGCATCTACTTGGCTACAAGGGGGCATCTACCAGCCTGTAAGGGGCACTACCTGCTTATTTTGGGTTACTACCTGGCTATAAGTGCATCTACCTGGCTTTCTTCCAAAGCAGTTATGCAGTTAGGTGGAGTGGGGTGTGGCTTTTTGAAGGGGGCATGGCATACCGGAAAGATGGGCGTCTAAAATCTCCTGCTTTTTCATTTTCAAAAGTTGGCAACTATGGTCTAAGGCCTTGTTCACACGGCTTATTTCTGCCACGGATTTCAGCCGTATTGCGCACCGTACTGCGCTGCAGTACGGCTGAAATCCGTCCCAGGAATTACGGTAATCCACAGTTCTCGAATACGCCGGGCAGGGAGAAAGTGACATGCACATTATCCTGGCGGGATACGCGCCACGGATAATGCATGTCTATGGGGCCGGCGAGCAGCCGCCCCCCCCCCCCCCCCCGCCCCGCCCCCGCTGCAAGGAGCCGGCGTAATTGCGGGGCGAAATTCCTCCCCGCAATTACGTCGGCAATAAGCCGTGTGAACTAGCCCTAAATGTTATAGCACAAGCTGCCAAAGGCAGTTAAAGAGACAGCATCAGTTTAAGTGAAGTGGATGCAGAAGATCTTCTTAAGTGTATGGGTGACATGTATGAATGGGGCTGCACCAGTTTTCTGCCGTGCTTTGATCCAGAAAACCTGTTGGAGCCGTTTCCGACAGATTATGAACTCTCCTTTGCCAAAATCTGGTGCATGCTGTGACAGACCCGACACTTATGTATGCGCCAATTCTACGGGGAGGGAGGGATGTGTCACGACAAAATGTGGCGTAAAACTGTTGTACTAATCCATATCAATTTCACAGTGGCGAGGCTGAGATTAATTTTTGGTGCATACACCCTATGCACCACTTTTTGGAGCATAAGTGTCTCTTACAATGACACACATTTATGAAGTGCTGTGAGACACTTTCATACATACTGACCAATGCTACACTAACTCACTGAGAAGTATGACTGTCAAGGTAGCACCACTTTTCAAACATGCCCCCCTATGTGCTAAGTCAAAACATTTGATTCATTGCTGCAAACGATCCCAACAGTACAGTTATTTTTCCATCACAAAGGGCTTCAGATCCCTTCACAGGACATGACATCTAAGGTCAGTACAACGCTCAACCACTCTGTCATCTTGACCTAGTTTCACAGAAGACAGAAGTGCCCCAGGACCCTCATCTCAACAAGCTCAATATACAGTTATCTGGTTGCAAGCCAATATGTCAGCAAGTTACCAGGTTCCTGTCAACCAGATGGCTACAGCACCATGTTACTCGACCTATGGACATCAAACCATCTCTTGGGCTGAATATTAATGCAGCACTTTATCTACCCATGTCTCCTACACAAAACACCACAAATGATATCAACCATACTACTCAGCCAACAATTCCTTGCTCAAGGTCAGACAAAACAGACATATTAGATTTTGCAAAATTCATGGTTCATCATGAACTTACTAAGACTGACCTTGCAAAGTTTAGTGATCAGGTTGAGAACTACAGAGGCTGGAAATGTGCTTTCAGAGCTGCAATTAGTGACCTTGGCATTACCGCTGCCAAAGATCTAGACCTGTTGATCAGGTGGCTTGGCCCACAGTCTACAGAACATGTCAAACAACTAGGGACGGGCTGCACCTAAATGGGGAGGGTGCAGCTGTATTGGGGGACAGAATGGCCAGGAAGTTGGAGGAATATTTATACTAGGGACTGGGGGGAGGGCAACTACAAATATAGCGTACAAGATAGTGAAGATAGAGAGCTTGGAATTAGGAATAAATCAGGGGGTGGAGTGGAGGGAGGGGGTGTAGCAACCGTTAAAAAGAACAGGGAGAAAGGAATAAAAACAGAAAAATCTCTAAATTGCATGCTGACCAATGACAGGAGTCTGACCAACAAAAGAAATGAACTAGAATTATTAATTGCTAAAGAAAAATATGCCATATTGGGGATAACTGATAAATGGCTGGATGAGAGCTACGACTGGGCGGTTAACTTATAGGGTTACAGTCTATTTAGAAGAGATCGTAAAGACCGGAAGGGGGAGGTGTCTGTCCCTATGTAAAATCCTGTCTGAAGCCAACACTGCAGGAAGATATAGATACAGGTAATGAACATGTAGAATCATTATGGGAAAATATACATGGAGGTAACAAGAATAATATAATCCTAATTGGGGTCTGCTCTAGGCCCCCAAATATAACAGAACCCATGGAAGATGTACTCCTCAGGCAAATAGATGAGGCAGCTAATCAGAATGAGGTTGTTATTATGGGCGACTTTAACTACCCAGACATAAATTGGGAAACTGAAACCTGTAGCTCTCATAAAGGAAACAGGTTTTTGTCAATAACTAAAGATAATTACCTTTCCCAAATGGTGCAGGAACCGACTAGAGGAAAGGCCCTCTAGACTTAATATTCACTAATAGACCTGACAGAGTAACAAAGGCTCTGGTTGAGAGGCACCTAGGAAATAGTGACCATAATATAATAAATTTCCATTTATCCTTCAATAGATTTTTTTGTCGCGAGGCCACAAAAACACTGAATTTTAGAATGGCTAATTTTATCCTGCTTAGAGAGGCCCAAAACCGTATTGACTGGGACAAGGTGCTTAAAAATAGCAGAATAAAAAATAAATGGGATATTTTTAAAAACATCTTAGGCGCCCACTGTGAGAGGTACAGACCTTATGGAAATAAAATAGTTAGAAACAGGAAAAACCCAATGTGGATCAAAAGAAATGTAAAGGAGGCAATAAAAAGCAAAAAGAAAGCGTTTCAGCTACTAAAACAGGAGAGTAGTGAAGAGGCGCTAAAAAACTATAAGGAAAAAACAAAATATGTAAAAAAATGGTAAAGGCAGCAAAGCTGGAGACAGAAAGACATATTGCCATAGAAAGTAAAAGTAACCCTAAAATATTTTTAATTATATAGATAGTAAAAAGATTAAAACAGAAAATGTTGGCCCTTTGAAAAGTATTGAGGAAGAGATTATAGAGGGCGATGAGCAAAAAGCAAACCTATTAAACAATTTCTTCTCCACTGTAATTACCGAGAAGGAGGACCGTCCTGTTGATGAACAGAGAGATGAGGTAAACTCCAACTTTAATATTTCTTGTCTAACCCAGGAAGAAGTGCAGCTCCATCTTAAGAAGATTAAAATAGACAAATCCCCAGGTCCTTATGGCATACACCCGCGTGTCCTAAGGGAGTTAAGTGATGTCATATATAGGCCCCTGTTCTTAATATTTATGAACTGTCTAATAACGGGGTATGTCACAAAGGATTGGCGCATAGCAAATGTGCCAATATTCAAAAATGGGTCAAAAAGTGATCCTGGAAACCAAAGGCCGGTAAGCTTAACCTCTGTTGTGGGTAAAATGTTTGAAGGTTTTCTCAGAGATGCTATCCTGGAGGATCTCGCTGAAAATAAATGTATGCGTTCCAGCATGGGTTTATGAAGGATCGGTCCTGTCAAACTAATCTCATCAGCTTCTATGAGGAAGTTAGTTATAGACTGGATCGGGGTGAGGCACTGGATGTCATATATCTAGATTTCTCTAAAGAATTTGATAATGTGCCACATAAAAGGTTGGTAAGTAAAATGAGAATGCTTGGACTGGGGGAAAATGTGTGCAAGTGGGTAAGCAACTGGCTCACTGATAGAAAACAAAGGGTAGTAATTAACGGTACATACTCAGACTGGATCCCTGTTACTAGTGGGGTACCACAGGGCTCAGTATTGGGCCCTATCCTCTTTAATATTTTCATTAACGATCTTACACATGGATTGCACAGTAGAATATCGATCTTTGCAGATGATACTAATCTCTGTAAAGTAATCAGCACAATAGAGGATTATGTGTTATTACAAAGGGATCTGGATAAGTTGGAGGCCTGGGCAGAGAAATGGCAGATGAGGTTTAACACAGATAAATCGAAGGTTATGCACATGGGAAGGAAAAATCCATTACATGACTACATGATAAATGGAAAAACGCTGGGTAAAAGTGACATGGAGAAGGACTTGGGAATCCTGGTGGACAGTAAACTTAATTGTAGCAGCCAGTGTCAAGCAGCAGCTGCCAAGGCAAACAGGAAAATGGGGTGTATTAAAAGGGGCATAGATGCAC
Source organism: Phyllomedusa bahiana (assembly GCA_025379985.1). Classification (NCBI taxonomy): domain Eukaryota; kingdom Metazoa; phylum Chordata; class Amphibia; order Anura; family Hylidae; genus Phyllomedusa; species Phyllomedusa bahiana. Next base: position 55,591 of record JAODAL010004339.1, on the reverse strand, counting down.
ATGATGAGAACATTATTCTCCTATTATACAAGTCACTGGTTAGACCACACATGGTAGATTGTGTACAGTTTAGGGCTCCGGTATACAGGAAAGACATTGTAGAGCTTGAACAGGTACAAAGGCAGGCAACAAAAATAATAAAAGGACTGGGTGGACTACAGTACCCAGAAAGATTAGCAAGGTTAGTGTTATTTAGTTTAGATAAAAGACGGCTTCGGGGACATAATAAATATGTTTAAATATATTAAAGGTCAATATAGAGATTTCACTCAAGATTTATTTATACCCAGGACTGTTTTAAGAACAAGGGGGCATCCTCTACATCTTGAGGAAGGAAAGTTTCTACATAAACATAGAAAGGGATTCTTTACTGTTAGAGCAGTGAGACTGTGGAACTCTCTGCCAGAGGAACTTGTCATGGTGAATTCAATAACAGAGTTCAAAAAGGGTTTGGATGCATTTCCGGAGCGTAATAATATAACAAGTTATAATGACTAGGATTCTGGAGAAGGGGAGTTGATCCAGGATTTATTCTGATTGCCAGATTGAAGTCGGGAAGGAATTTTTTCCCTAAAATTAGGACAATTGCCTCCTGCCTCATTGTTTTTTTTTTTGCCTTCCTGTGGATAAACACTTTAGCACAACAGGCTGAACTGGATGGACGTCTTGTCTTTTTTTGGCCTTATAAACTATGTAATTATGTAACCGTGCGTTTTTCTTTGTTGACACGTTCGTTTTTTCCTCCTTACCTTCCCACAGCCATAACTTTTTTATTTTTCCACCTAAATAGACCTAGAAGGGCTTTTGTTTTGCGGGACAAGATGTACTTTCTAATGGTGTTATTCACTGTACTGTACTTATAGAGTATAATCGGAAACCGCAAAAAAATTCCAAGTGGGACAAATGGAGAAAAAAAACGTACTGGAGCCATGTTTGTGGGTGTTTTGATTTTACGGCATTCAATCTTCGGTAAATATGATGTGTTATCTGTATTCTACAGGTTGATATGCATCCGCCAATACCAAACATGTAGGGTTTCCGTTGTGTCTTGATGCCATAAAAAAATTCAAAACATTTTCTATTTTTCTCATTTGCGCTGTGGCGCCATTTTCTGCGGACAATAACTTTTTTGCACCAACACCTATGGAAGTCAATGAGGTGGCATTTTTTGCGGGCTGAAGTGTACTTTTTATTGGTACCAGTTTGCAATATATTAGACCTTTTGATCAATTTTATTCAAATTTTTATAGGACGTAAAACGACCAAAAAAACCGCAATTTTTCCGTTTCGAATTTTTTTTCATCTATGGTGTTAAGTGTACGGGATAAATTATGTTATATTTTTATAGATCGGACTTTCTCGGATGCAGCGTACCAAATATCTGTAACTTTTTAGTTATTTTATTTTTTTATTTGGAAAATGGCGAAAGGGGGGTGATTTGAACGTTTAATATTTTTTTATTTTTTTATATATTAAAACATTTTTTTTCCTTTAACTTTGATTCCCGCTAGGGCGCTTCACTACTAGGGGGCGCGATCGTTAATACAGCCTAATGCATTACATAGACAATGCATTAGGGTGTACCAAGATGACGGTTTCCCCACTTTCTGCCTGGGGCCGGAAGTGGGGAAATTAAAAAAAAAGGCAGTGATGGAGGCCTTCACACGGCTTTCTGCTGCCATGTTCAGCGATCGGATCACAGTGAGAAACGGTGCGCGGCACCATTTCTCATTGATTTAGACACCGCGGCCATCTGTGCCGCGGCATATAAAGGATTAAACACCGCCGGGTGTTAGCTGCAATTAGCCGCTAACACCCGGCAACTGTATAGTGGGATCGCAGAGCGATCCCGCTGCATAGCCCCTTAGCGACCCTGGGACGTACTCATACGTCCAGGATCGTTAAGGGGTTAACCGTTGTGTAGTCTTGAGGTAGAGGAGATTTTGAAAGGTCAGTGAAGATATTCACTGAATGACAAGCACCTTCCAGAAGATGGTGCCACTCTTCTAATGCCAATTTAATAGCCACCAGTTCTCAATCCCCAAGGGTATCATTTCTTTCTACAGGGGAGAAGGGTTTTGAAAAAAAAACACAGGGAATGGTTTTGCACTTGAGAGTCTTCTGTGTGAGACAGCTCTGGCTCCCATGGAAGAGGCATCCACCTATAAGTAGAAGGGTTTTTCTGGATCGAGGCGAGTTAGAATCGGTGCTGTGGTAAACATGGCTTTAAAACGGGCAAAAACTTTTACCACTTCAAGCCGTCAGAGTTTAGGGTTGGAGTGCTTTTCAGTCAGTGCTGTATGGGGGCCATTAGAGTAGGGAAGTGGGGAATAAATTGACGATAATAGTTCGAAAAAATGCTAGATGCTGACCCTATAAGAGATGATGTACCCAGGAATGGAGGTGGTTGGCCCGTAAAAGTCTTAGGACCAGGCGGACATGGTCATGATGAGACTTGAGATAAGGAGAAAAGATCAATATGCTGTCTAGATATACTACGACACAAACATATAGGAGATCTCGGAAGATTTCATTGACAAAGTCCCGGAAGACAGCCGAAGCATTGCAGAGGCTAAAGGACATCACAAGATACTCAAAATACCTGTCACGGGTGTTGACGGCGGTCTTCCATTCGTCGCCGTCATGGATATGGATAAGGTTGTATGCTTCGCTCGAGTCAGGTGTAGTGAAGATTCTGGCTCCACATAGATGATCAAAGAGCTCAGAGATCAGGAGTAACGGATATTGGTTCTTGACGGTGATTTCCTTTACGTCCTGATAGTTGATGCATGGGTGAGAGATTCATCCTTCTGTTCTATGGAAAAAAGAAACAGCACCGGCAGGAGAAGATGACTTGTGGATAAAGCCCTTTCGCAAATTTTCCTTGATATAGGCTGCCATTGCTTGAGTTTTGGGCACAGACAAAGGATGAACTCTACGGGCAATAGAGAGACTGGGTACATACACGCTGACCAGAGACATCGAGAGGGAGCAGAACAGGAGTGGGGAGGGGTGAGTAAGGGGGAAACAGAGACACAAGAGTGTTCGCTGTCCGGAGCAGGGAACATGGTGTGTATTATGATACTATGAAACAAAAGTCACAATCCAAGACAGAGACAGAGATACACCACAAGAAAAAGATGCAATACAAGACAGATACACACCACAAAACAAATATGGAACACAAGACATATGTAACAGTCCCGGATGTAGAAGTGGATCCACTGGACCACCGCAAGCGATGGTGTAAGTCACGCCAGGGAGCGGAGTCTAAGTAGGTCCCGGTTTTAACCAGAGCCCACCACAAAGTGGGATGGACTTGCTGCGGCGGGAGTTTACCAGGTCGCTACACCTGACGCGACTTGCTTGAGATGGCAGCCGACGTATAGCGTGGTACAAAATCGTAAGGCAGGCTCGTAGTCGGGGACAGGCAGAAGGTCAGGACAGGCGGCTATGGTTCGTGGTAGTGGATAGGCAGGAAGGTCTGGGCAGGCGGCAGAGGTTCGTGGTCAGGAGACGGAGGCAAACGGTACGGTACACGGAAGATCAGAACAAGACGACAGGGAACGCTTTCTCAATAGGCAAAGGCACTAAAGATCCGGCAGGGAGTGGGCGGAAGCGCCCAGGTAATATAGAGGCAGCGCCCGGTAATTAGCCAATTACCGGCGCGCTGGCCCTTTAAATTTCACAGAGCCGGCGCGCCCTAGAGCACGGGTACGCGCGGGGCGAGCAGCAGGAGGCTGCAGAGGCACTAGAGCGCGGCCGGCTGAGGACTAGCGCGCGGGGGGAAGAGTGCGCCCGACACCCGGGCAGCGGCGGCACTCGTCCTGGTAGCGGGGGCACAGACAGGGCTGTGACGGCACCCGCAGCCGTTCGCAACAGTACCCCCACCATAGCCCTCCCCTTTTTCCTGGCCTGGAGGAATTTCTGCACCAACTCACGGTCCAGGATGTTGTCTTCCGGCTCCCACGATCTTGCTTCAGGCCTAAACTCCTTCCAGTCGATAAGGAAATGCCGCTTTCCCCTGATGGTCTTCATATCCAGGATTTCTTTTACAGCGAAGATGTTGGTGGACTCCGCTTCGGAAGACAGAGGAGCAATCCTCCGGGAAAAGCGGTTCAGGACCACAGGTTTCAACAAGGAGACATGAAAGGAAATGGGAATACGCATGGTGGGTGGGAGCCGGAGTTTACAGGCAGCCGGGTTGATGCGACTGAGTACTTCAAATGGTCCTACATACCGGGGACCCAGTTTGTAAGAGGGGACCGTGAGCCGGATATATCTGGCCGAAAGCCACACCTTGTCGCCAGGAGAAAAAACTGGGGAGGGTCTTCTATTTTTGTCTGCTTGGACCTTCATGCGTGCGAACGCATGCTGCAGAGACTAGCGCGTCTGATTCCAAATGGTCAGCATATCTCGGGCCAAAGTATCTGCTGCCGGCACCTCAGACGGAGAAGACAATGGTAACGGAGGGCAGGATGCTGGCCATACACAACAAAAAATGGAGAGGTACCAGTGGATTCCGAATCCAGGGAGTTATATGAAAACTCTACCCAAGGAAGTAAACTAGCCCAGTCATCCTTTCAGGCCGAAACAAAGTGCCGCAAATAGCCCCCCAAGATCTGATTGATTCTCTCCACTTGTCCGTTCATCTGCGGGTGGTAGACCGAGGAGAAATCCAGGTTCACCTGCAACCGAGAGCAGAGAGCCCGCCAGAATCTAGACACGAATTGGACCCCCCGATCCGAGACAATATGCTGGGGAAGTCCGTGTAGACGGAAAATGTGGAGAAAAAACTGGCTGGACAACTGGGGGGCAGATGGCAGACCAGGCAACGGGATAAAGTGCGCCATCTTCAAAAAACGGTCCGCAACCACCCAGATGACCGTGTTGCCAGAGGAGGGAGGAAGATCCGTGATGAAATCCATCACTACATGAGACCAAGGGGCCCTGGGGATGGGCAGAGGTTGGAGCAAACCCGCGGGTTTGTGGCGAGGGGTCTTGTTACGGGCACAAAAACTGCAGGACTTCACGAATTCCTTGACATCCCTCGCAAGCTCCGGCCACTAGTAAAAATGGGAGATTAGGAGGAACGATTTGCATGCTCCTGGGTGACCGGCCACTAGAGAACAGTGTCCCCATTTCAAAATTCTCCTGCGGAGCACAGGACGGACGTAGGTCTTCCCTGGAGGCACCTTTCGTAGATCCACCGGAGCCACAGAGATCAGGCGTTCGGGGGGAATTATATGCTGAGGCACGCCCTCCTCCCCTAACACATCGGAGACACGGGAGAGCGCATCGGCCTTGACGTTCTTCTCTGCCGGTCGAAAATGTATTTGGAAGTCGAAGCGCAAGAAGAAGAGGGACCATCTGGCTTGACATGGATTGAGGCGTTGGGCCGATTGGAGGTACTGAAGGTTTTTATGGTTGGAGTAAATGGTGATGGGATACCGTGCTCCCTCCAGAAGATAACGCCATTCCTGTAAGGCCAGCTTGATAGCCAGCAACTCCCGGTCTCCGATGGTGTCATTTTTTTCCGCTGGGGAGAAGGTCTTGGAGAAGAAGGCACAGATGACCATCTTGCCCTTAGGTCCCTTCTGCGTAAGAATTGCACCTGCCCCGACCGAGGAAGCATCCACCTCCAGAAAGAATGGCTTCTCGGTATCAGGTCTGGTCAGAACAGGGCGCGGAGGCGAATGCTGCCTTAAGCTGACCGAATGGCTTTTCGGCCTCTGGCGGCCACTGCCTCCGGGTGGTGTTCTTCTTAGTAAGTGCAATGATTGACGCCACCAATGTAGAATAGTGCAAAATAAACTGTCGATAATAATTAGAGAAGCCCAGGAAGCGTTGTATGGCTCGTAGACCCACCGGCCTAGGCCACTGCAAAACGGCCGACAACTTGGCAGGATCCATCTGTAACCCACGGTCCGAGATGACGTAACCAAGGAACGGGAGGCTGGTCTGGTGGAAGAGACATTTCTCTAATTTGGCATAGAGGTGGTTGGCACGTAGCCGCTCCAACACCAGGCGGACATGGGAGCGATGAGTCTCCAAATCAGCAGAAAACACCAAAATGTCGTCTAGGTAGACCACGACACAAGTATAGAGGAGATCCCGGAATATATAATTTACAAATTCTTGGAAGACTGCTGGGGCGTTGCACAGACCGAAGGGCATGACGAGGTACTCAAAGTGACCATCCCGGGTGTTAAAAGCAGTCTTCCACTCATCCCCCTCTCGAATGCGGATGAGGTTGTAGGCCCCTCGCAGGTCAAATTTGGAGAAAATCTTTGCTCCACGAAGCCGGTCAAACAGTTCTGTGATCAATGGCAAGGGATAGCGGTTTTTCACAGTGATTTTATTAAGTTCCCGATAGTCAATACAAGGCCGCAGGGAGCCATCTTTCTTCTGCACAAAGAAAAATCCTGCCCCCTGCTGGAGAGGAGGATTTGCGTATGAAGCCCTTCTGAAGGTTTTCCCGAGTGTAGGTTGACATGGGCTGCGGTGCCGTTCGCAACAACATAGATACACAGCAAGACAAAAATATACACAGATACACAGCAATTGGATGACAAAAATTCAGCGAAGGCATAAGACACAGCATGAGCTAAAGCACAAGACAAAAAATCATTGGTAGACACAGAAAGATTAAGATTAGAGGATTCCTTCATATAGATTGTAAATTCCTAAGACCAGGACCTTGGCCATTAAAGAGTTAGCACTTTAACTATTATCAGAATAAAAATTATCGAAGTTATTAAGATCTACTTGTTCAATATTTATCCTTCACTTATATTTAAACCATAGTTGCTAACCACCATCTCATTGGTATCCAGGGACATTTTTAGCCACACCTGGAAAACACCTATGCTCCAAGGAACACCCTTGTTCTGCCCAGAAACACCGATTTTGGGTAGGGTTTGCATGACCCTCACCCCTATTACGTACTGTATTCTGGGAGGATTGGCAAGTATGATTTACATGTTTATGTTGCTTAATACGACCACCTCTCTCTGCTCTAGCAGTGGTTGGGCTGGTGATGCCACTCCCTGCTGTGTCTTATTAGCAGGACAGAGCATCTCATGCTCTGATCTTATCTTTCTACTTGAAAAAAACTTTAACCCTCAGAGTATTTTTACATGGCATCCTGGATACGTTTTTGCAATGCATCCAAAAATGTACCACATAGTGTGGATGCATTTTGGATGCATTTTCTGGACTGCAAAAACATATCCCTATAGTATCTATGGGTTTTTCAATGCGTAAAATGGATTAAGAATTGACAAGTCCATTATTTGAACACATCTGTTTTGCGCAATGCAAAAACGTATGTAAAACACGTATCGTCTGAACAACAATATGTGTCTTACATTGATTTCAATGTAATCACACTCTAACATTGTTAAATATATTTTGGGCTCCATTTTTTGATACTTTAAACGTACCCAAGAACATACTGTATTTAATGAACACTGTGTGAACATACCTTTAGAATTAAACCTGGTAGAAGCCTTCTACCATCCCATCAAGTCTTCACAGCATATTTACGCATAGATACATCAAAGATAACAGTGTATCTATGCAGTATGTTTTTCTAACTAGAAGCTTCCTTTGCCACTATATGCAGTTCTGTCGTGGCTTAGTGGTATCTCCTGTACACAAGCTCCTTTGCTCTGCTTTCTTTAGCCGCTGGTGCGGCAGTATAATACTGATATCCTTATTTTCTTCTTCTGCATGACATTAAGCCTGAAGAAGGGCTGGCTACCTGAAACGTTGCTATAATTTCTAAAACTGCCATATACACTAAGGTTCTTTGCAACAAGTTATTTGCAACTAACATTACAAGTTATGTCACCTGGGAATATGAGTGAAGCAAAATATTTTTTTCACCGCAGTAAGCTTTGGTGTGTCAACTACCCAATGTTCCTGAGAATTCTTTGTGTTGATGGAGTGGCAGAAGCAACATCGGTGTCTGACACCCATTTTAAGAGAGTGCAATTCTATACAAACTTTATAGCTCACATTTATAGCCAACCCTCCTGCTTTGACAGGGTCATTGTTTTTCACAATCCCTACATCAGTAATATCCCTGTAAAAGTCTCATCTGAATAGGGGCTACCAGAGCTAGAATGTCAACCACTGCTGTAGTCCCGCACATAGCTTACACATGAATAGGGAGCCTGAAAAGGCTGTGAAAAGTGAAATGAGCTAGATGGTAAAATGTTTTTAGTCATGGTGATCACTTGATCAGACAGCAGTCACACTGGTACCTGATGGGTGCTCTAAGCCCTCAGTTACTGCTAGTAGTTGACAGCATAGAGCTTTTTTTTATCCACTACTACCAGAATTACCTGACTTTGCATGGGTCAATTTTTTTTTACGTTGATACTTAAGTACACTACATTGTTTCTCTATTCAGCCAATCCAAAGCAACTAAGATTGAACATACTGGGTGTCAGGAAAAGCCAGCGCCCACTCAAGGGTTGACAGCCTGACTTGGGGTATATCGTGACGTTGCACTCCCCCTAGGGGCATGCAAGGTCGGCCGGATACAGTTTCACAGTTAACCTCTGTCCACACGGGCACAGGAAGACCCAGGGAGCAAGAGAGGATACCCCACTCGCCCACAACCCTGAACGGCTGGGAGAGATCTGTTTACCCACACTGGTGAAACAGAACACTGCCAGCCCGGTAGACTGCCACCAGTTCCTCATTGGATATAAGCCTGGTCCGTTACAGACTTATAGTAGGCCCAGAACCTGCCTTGGGTAGCAAAATATTAGAGACTGAGAAAACCGGACATGTGCGTGAGATCGATGATCAAGACAACAGACCCGCTCAGGGTTAAAGTTTAAAGATTTAATTAAGAATTCTATTTATAGCTATTAACCACTAATAACTAATATCAAAATAGCAAAAGAAAATCCAAAAATTCTTTAACCCCTTACCGACATTTGCCATACTCATACATCAATGTCGGGTAGGGGTTCCCGCAAATTGACGTATGAGTACGTCATGGCGATCTTGCGCACTCACAAGCAGAGCGCGCAAGATCGCGGCATGGAACCAGCGGTATATTACCGCTGGCATCATGCCGCATCCCCCACGGCCAGAGTGAGCTCCGGCCGCGGGGGATTAACCCCCCGATGTCGCGACATCGTGGACGCGGCATCGCAGCTGCGGGCAGCAGGAGTGAGCTGCTGCTGCCCGCAATCCCGGCGCAGTAACGGCGCTCACCGCCGCTACTGATCTCCTACCAGACAGCCCGGATGCTGAATGACAGCATCCGGGTTGTCTGGTGACGTCACGATGCCCACAATGCATTGTGGGCAGCGTGACTGACAGTTGCCATGGAGACCAGCATACAGCTATAACGATCGTTCATGCAATTCCCCCCTGGGGAAAAGTGTAAAAAGTGTGAAAAAGTTAAAAAGTAAAACACAAACACAAAAAATAAAATAAAAACACGTACACCGCCCAATTGCCCTTTACAAACGCCAATCGCCCCAAAAAAGTAAAAAAATAAATAAAGTACCCATATTTGGTATCGCCGCGTGCGTATCAACCCACCCTATAAATCGGTCTTGTTAATTAACCCATACGGTGAACGCCGTAAAAAAAAACCAGAAAACAGTCACAGAATTGCGATTTTTGTTCATCCCGCAGCACATAAAAAGTAAGTAAAAAGTCATCAAAAACTCATATCAACATCAATGTGATGCCAATTACAACGTCAACTCCTCCCGCAAAAAAGAAGTCCTTACACAGCTCTGTATACTGAAAAATTAAAAAGTTCTGGCTATTAGAATATATCGATGAATAAATATTGTTTTACACAATAAAAACACTTTTTTTAAAAAAAAATTGTGCTTTCAAATAGAAAAACTACAAAAATTGGGTATCACCGTAATCGTCTTAACCCACAGAGAAAAATTAACTTGTCACAGATACTGCACAGTGAACGCTATTAAAAATAAAAAACACTGCTAGGATTGCAGTATTTTCTTCACCCTGACTTCCAAAAAACGGATTTAAAAGCGATAATAAAGTCTTGTCCACATCAAAAATGTTACCAATATAAACGTCAACTAATCCCGCAAAAAAAAGTTCCCTATATAGCTCCATAAAGAGAAAAATAAAAAAAGTTATGGCTCTCAGACTGCGGCGATGCAAAAACGTGTTTTCCTTTTCAAATAAAAGTGTTTTTATTGTGTAAAAGCAGTAAAACATTAAAAAATATACAAATGTGGTATCGCTGTAATCATATCAACCTGCTGAGTAAACTAGCATGTCATTTATACCGCACAGTGACCACTGTAAAAAATAAAAATAAAAAACACTACCAGGATTGCGTATTTTGTACAAAATGCCTCACAAAAACCTTAATAAAAAGTGATCAAAGCATCATATGCCCCCCGTAATGGTACTAATAAAAACATCAACTCATCTCGTAAAAAACAAGCCCACAAGCAGCTCCATATGCAAAAAATTAATAAAGCTATGGCTGTCAGAATAGGACAACATAAAAACGCAACTTTTTATAAAACTCGCTTCTATTGTGTAAAAGTAAAACATAAAAAACTATATAAAATTGATATCATTGTAATTGTACCGACCCCCATAGTAAAGTTATCCCGTCATTTATCCCGTATGGCGAATACTGTAAAAATGAAGCCCAAAAACAATGGCGGAACTGCGTTTCCCCCCTCCATTTCCATGGCCCAATGCTAAAAAAAAAACTACGGAACACCTGTGCGCCCAAAATGCAAAATACACCCTTAGATGAGATCCCTGAGGGGTGTTGAATCCAAAATGGGGCAACTTCTGGAAGGTTTCACCTGTTCTAGTACTTTGGGGGCTTTGCAGATGCGACATGGCCCCACCAATATCTGTGCTCCAAAAGCCAAATAACACTCCCTCCCTTATACACCCTGCCATGCGCCCAAACAGCAGTTTACACCCACATGTAGGGTATTGCCGAACTTGGAAGAAATTGCGTAACACAATTTTGGGGCTTTATTTCCAAGATTCCTTGTAAAAATTAAACATTTTCAGCTAAAATTGCAGATTATTGGAAAAAATATATTTTTTTTTATTTTCAGAGCCGAACGCTAAAAAAATTTGTGAAACACCTGTGGGGTCGATATACTCACTGCACCTCTGGATATATTTCGTAAGTTGTGTAGTTTCCAATATGGGGTCTTTTTAGGGGTATTTATTAAGTTTTGGAACCTTAGGGTGTCCGCAAACCTGAAATGGCCCCTAAATAAAATCGTAATGAAAATGAGGCCCCAGAGTCCAGTAGGTGCTCCTCCTATTCTGGGGCTTGTGGTTGAGCCAAATAATGCACTAGGGCCACATATGGGATATCTCTGAAAACGGCAGAATCTGGGGAATCAATATTAAGTTGCATTTCCCTGATCACATTTACCGTATTCTTTTCAATAATGTATAAAAATTGAAAATCTGCAAAAAAAGTGAAATTTTTAAATTTCACTTCCACTTTGCTTTAATTCCTGTGAAACACCTAATGGGTTAATAAACTTACTAAATGCGGTTTTGATTACTTTAAGGGGTGTAGTTTCTTAGATGAGGTCATTTATGGGGGTATCTAACATACAGGTCAATCAAAGTCACCTGAACTGGATGTCCTAAAAAATGTATATGCAAATTTTCAAATTTGAATTAGTACAAATTTCTAAGCCCCTAATGTCTAAAAAAAAAGACATTTAAAAAAATGATGCCAAACTCGCAGACATATGGATGCTGTATAAAACTATTTTGATGGATAACTATCTGTCTACATGCAGATTTGAAGTTAAATTGTAATTTTCCATTTTTCACGATAATTTTATTTTTCAAATAAAAAAGCATTTGTTGGACCAAAATTTCTTACTATCTTAAAGCACAATGTGTCACGAGAAAACAATCTCTGAATCTCATGGATAGGTTAAAGTGTCAAAAAGTTATTCTCATATAAAGTGACATGACAGATTTCAAAAATGGGGTTCTGTCAGAGAGGCCAAAACTGGCTCCGGTGGTAAGCGGTTAATCTAATAATAAATTAAATTTAAAGTACAATTTTTCTATATATTATTATTCCAGTATTAATTCCACTTCTTCATTCAATCCCCAATGGGCAAGCTCTGGATCTGATAAATCCAGAACATCTCCTTTTTATTCTAAACATCTACCTTATTAGGTGCATCCTCCGGTATCCATTCAATATTCATTACTGACATCTCCTTATTATTAGCATTATGTTTCTCCGTGTAATGCCTAGACACCCTATGTGAGAGATACCTTCTTTAGATATTATGTCTATAGCCAGACATCCTCTTGAAATTTTTGAGTATTCCGCCCTATGTATTAGTGTCCACATGGACATTGTAACAGATACATAACATGATCACTCCTACAGTTCTGTTGGGGTTCAGGAGTACACCGCGTGACTACTGCTGTCCAAATTGAACACTGATTGCCGGCATGAAGAAATGACACCAGACACAGAGCTGGTATAAGTTACTCCTCAGTGTGAAGCAGATCCAGAAGAGAGAGACTTTATTACAATACAATGGATTTTTACAAACTGGCTTCAGGGCGTGGCTAAGTTCCTTTGTTTCTTGCAGTCTTCAGGAATGTGGCACTAGTTGATTGGTTCTCCAGATATGGTCATGGTTTCCACCCAGGTCCATCTTGGCACATAGTGGGGAGTGGTCCAGGAAACGGGCATCCATCTTGGAGTATCTGTACTGTTCAGCTAAGCTTATATGTGTAATAATGTTTTTGCACCACAAACTTCATTACAAAAGCATTAGAAAAATATATGTTTCCCCTCACAATCCCCCCTAAAACATTATTACACTTGCCTGAGTTTGTTTCACATTGTTTTTTCCCCAAAAAAAATCCCCTGTCCCTCCCAAAAAGCTGGGCGGGGAAAAGGGATGTGGATTTTTCCCCAGGTTTGAGATAGCCACTCCTATGCGGTGCCCCCCCCTTTGTATTTGGGGGCTTTCCCCCAGCCCTGACACCCCCATTTTTTCCCCCTTTTAAATCACTGGATCCTAATCTTGGTCAGCCCTTTTTAAATTCTTGTTGCTAAGTGCGAAAAAACTTGGCCACGGTTATAGGCTGAAAAAAAAAAATTAAAAAAAAAATAAAATAAAATAAAATTAGTTCTGTGTTAAAAGATTTCTTTGTTTGTAAAAGTCTTATATTTTCATAGCTGTAAAACAACATGGTGTAATGCAGGAAGTGAGGGGTTATTGTGCCCCATACGGTTTGATAAAAAAAAAGTTGTCTCCATCTTGGTGAGATGGGACTTGGAAGGGTGCAGACTTCAGGCCCGTGGCTTATCAATGACGGTGCAAACGGGGGGTTCGTGATCCGTGCTTGGCGCGGGGACATGGCGGTCAAAACTTGCGCAGACATGGTCAACACTTGCGCAGATGTGGCGATTGTGAGAATGGCGGTCAGCTCCTCTTTGAGGTATCCTTGTTTTCTGTGGCATTCCTGGACCTTCGTAAACCCCCCTCTCAGTTTTTGGGCCCTGGCCCCTTGGCAATCTGTGTACAGGGAAAGAAATTAAAAACAAATTTAAATCTTTCCGGTAATCAACAAACAATGACTCCATTCATTGCGTTGTCATGTATATGTAGCTGTGGGGGGGTGGGGGGACTGGAATGCACTCTGTTTGGTCTCAGTCCATTGAACAATAATGCTCAGCCATAAGACGTAGAGTAATCTGCTCTCCCCCGTTTGATTTCACCCCCCCTGTGTAAATAAATTCAATAAAAAGGGAAGGTTTTTGTAATCCAAGATTGTTTGGGGACAACCCCAAAAAAATAAAAAAAATAAAAAAAATTAAAAAAACCTACCGTAGGGCCCTTTGAATTTTCGACACGCAAGAATGTACTTCAAATAATAAAACTTCTTATCACATGATAATCAACCAAAATGAAATAAAATTCTATAAAACTCATAATTGGCATTTGGTTAAAATCGAAAAAAAAAAACCAAACAAAACAATAAAAAAAAAAAATCAAATCACCCTTCTTTCACTCGTAGCGGCAACATATCAAAACATTCTCCTTCAGAAAAATTTTTAAACAGTTCTCATGTTTTTTTTTTGTGTGATGCAATATATATATATATATATATATATATTAAAAATATATATATAAAAAAAAAAACATAATTCATGATTTTTTTCACCAAAAAATTTATTGCTTGGCCTGCGCCCTTTCCAGATCTAAGCTGTCACAGAATAAACTCTTAAATCTTTCTATCTTATAAACTTTTTAAACCCCTTACACCTTATATGAGCTCTAGAGTATTGCGTATTCAGCACAGTATTCTCTTAAACCGCTTTTGCTAGGTAACATTTGTGTGGTTTATCTCTTGCAAAAATGCATAAGGATTCTGAATGGGGATATATAGACTACAAGCATTAATCAAACACAAAAAAGGGAAAAGGGCCCCCCCCCGCTTCACTCAATTCCACATCTTGTCTCAAAAAATAAAAAAACTTTTTTCAACTGGGCCCCCAAAAAAAAAAACCCCCAAAAAAAAAAAATGTCTTCAATAATGACTGCACATTTGTTTTCAATCTGGATGAACTAAAATCTTTTTTCTAAAAACCCAATGGGGGGGAGTATCCCAAGGAAAAAAAACAAAAAAAAAAAAAAAAACCAACTCAAAGTTTAAGTTTTATTACCCCGGGGCTTTATTTTAAAAAATGATATCTTAAAAGGGTTTTCATTAGACTCCCTAACTAGAAATCTCTTCTTTCTCCTGCAAATAAAAAAGACAATTTAATCACATCCCCCAACAGTTAAACATTTGAGGAAAGGGAAAAAAAAAAGTATTTTATTAGGGGCGGCCGGGTGCCCTGCTGGAAAACTGGCTATATCATAAAAAAAAAACCCCGAAAAAAAAGCCCAAAAATAAAAATGTTAAAAATGCGGTATTAAAATGAGTCAAAATACCCCCTGGAATTTTTTTTTTTTAATCTAGTTGTAACCCAATTTATAAAAACGTTACTCCATATTTTCCCCCCTTTTGGCCTGTTCCCGGCTTTTTTGGGAGGATTGGCCCCGTACTCCCGCCGGATTTGCGCTTTAAACGGGCCAAACCCTCCCTGTCTTTACGGTAATCCATGCCTCATAGAGAAATGGATTCCCTCGCTCCTCCCCGCTCCGAACCGCCGCGGGGGGAGAAAAAAGACTGAATTATTTTCGGCGGGGAGCCCGTAAAAAATGCATTTTCTTGGGGCGGGAGCGGCGCCCCCCCGCGCTCCGGCCCCCCCCTGTCCCTTATTCCGGCGGGTTTGTGAGCTCAATCGGTCACAAATCCGTCGGGAAAAAGCCCTGTGAACAGGCCTTTAAAAAGGAAATAACCTTCACCATCATCTGACTTAAGGGGTTTTACGGGGAGTTTATCTTTAAATCAAATATATCAGATTAACCACCTAAAATAAAGCACGCAGTAAGTGACATTATAAAACAGTAATATTTTCCCAAATTTAGTTCAAAACAAAATAGCAACAATGTAACCCTTTTTTGATTTTCTAAAAAAAATATCCTGCATTTTAAGGAGCTGTAAAACTGTTCTCATAATTTAAATTTCCCCCAAGACAAGGCAATGCAAAATTTAAATTGTACAATAGATGCAAAATTTATACAAATTATATGATTTGCTTTTCCCTTTGGCTAACAGAAACGGTGACACCCCCCTGACACAAATTCCCCTTGCACTCTCTTAGGAAGCTTAGGGGAGAAAGGAAAAAGGATTAGATGACTATAGGTGAGGGAAGTACTGGAGTTTTGGGAGTGGGAGGTTATGGGGGGACAGTGGCCTGGAAATTTTTGGACGGAAGGGCAGGATTTGGACTTCCCCTGCCACACACAACACAAAATAGCAGGGGGGGATTTTGCTGGCCACAAATTGGAAAAACTCCCAGCACTTTTAATCAGTCCTTTTTAAAGGTGGTGGATGTTTTGTAGCGAACAATACTTATAAACCCAAAAATTTCTTTTTTTCCCCACATCGTTTCAGCCCTCCTTTTTTTTTAATATCTCTTTTAGCTGTCTTTTTTCCCAGCTAATGCAGCATCTAAAAGCTTCTATGCAAGCCCCCCCTTGTTTTTTACAGCTAAGACCACATTTTAGTTGAAGTCTACCCTTTTGGTGAAAACCAACGTTTTATTAATTTTTAACCTTTTCTACATGTTCTTTCCTTCTTTTCTTCATAGATCCTGCGGACTGACTGAGCCAATAAGGGCCATCTTTACTTTTTACTTAAAATTTCATAATTTGTAAGACCTCACAAACTTTAGAAACCCAGTCATTCACCGCTTTTTTTTGCTTATAGACCACACTACTAGCCCTACCTCCCCCTCGAGCAAAAAGGTTAGCGGGAGTCCCCCTGCTAGAATTTTTTCCCTCTCTGCAATTTGGGCTGTTTTGATTAGCTAGAGTCTGTTGTCTGCAAATGTCAAATTCCTCTTGTTAATCCAATTCGCTAGAATTTCTAGCTGCAACCAGCAAATGTGCTTCAGTCTAGCTACAAATTTTTACTCTTTCCTTTTTTTCGAAAAATGACAGCATCAAGCCCAATCTTGGTAGGTTTTTCCCAATTAAACCCCCTGTGTCAGTCCTTTCCGCAGGATCTACCAATGATACACAACAGTAGTCAGGGAGGCTCGGGGCTGGGATCCAGGTTGTGGACAGTACAGCGGGGGCGCTCTGCGCCGCCAAAACCCCCGGGCTGACCAGAAAACACCCCGCCCAACTGGGCCCAAAAGCCAGGAAAACACGATTTCAATAAAAAACCCGTAGACTTACCGATTTTCAGTGGGGTGATAGTCCTCCCCTTTGGACGCCAGGTAAGTCCAGGTGGTCACCATAGGTCCCCCCGGGGAAGGTCCCGTCTGGTACTGCACCAGTACTGGGGGGCCCAAATGTTGGGGGTTCAGGGGGACACCCTGATACTGCTGTCCAAATTGAAAAAATATTGCCGGGATGAAGAAATGACACCCGACCAAAAGCGGTTGAGTTCCTCCTCAGTGTGAAAACAAACCCCGAAGAGAAGGGCTTTATTACAAAAAAATGGATTTTTACAAACTGGCTTCGGCGTGGCTAATTCCTTTGTTTCTTGAGTCTTTTAGGAATTGGCATAGTTGACGGTTCTCCCCCATATGGTCATGGTTCCCCCCAGGCCATTCGGCCATAGTGGGGGGTGGGGCCGGGAAACGGGGCCCCCTTTTGGGGGATCTGTACTGTTCAGCTAAGCTTATAGGTGTAATAATGTTTTTGCACCACAAACTTCATTACAAAAGCATTAGAAAAATATATGTTTCCCCTCACAGTTCAATGCATGTTTTAACTTAAAGACCTCTCCTGTTTTATTTGATGCAAAAGTATTCCCTTCCTTCATCATTTCTTGCATTTCTTGCTCCCTACTTTTTTATTATTACTGATATTTTCATTTTTGTTAATAGCTTTTTATCTATTCTACTGTGGGCAACAATATCATTCACAGTCCTTGCACATATGTTATTTCCTGATTTTTTTGTAGATATTTCACCAAATATGGATCATTTAATAAAATATTCCAATATTTGCTTATTATCCTTCTAATCGTATCATGAGAGCTATTTTAACAAGTTATGAAGTTATTTTAAAAAATTTCTTCTTTTTTCATACCTTGTTGCCTATTTACCAATACCTTTTTTTCTTTTAAATATTCTTTTTGTGAGAGGCTTCTTGTTTTTAATAGAGCCTCTTGAACAATACATTTTGGATATTTTTTATCTTTTAACGAGTTACAGTCACCTTAGCCTAATCCTCAAAATCTGCATTCATGGTGCAATTCCCGCGCATCCTTCTAATACGGCCATATGGCATATTCACCTTCCACTTATGATAATGGGAGCTTTCAAAATTAAGATACCCATTGGTATCAACCTCTTTGAAGAAGGTCTTAGTTATAAATTTATCCCCTTCTCTTTTAACAATTATATCCAAAAAATCAATTTGGGTAGTTTCTATTTTTATAGTTAACCTTATATCCCAATTATTATTATGGATTTCCTCAAAGAAGTTCAACATCTCCTCTTTTGTGCCTCTCCAAAACAACCTCTCAAAAACTCCCATAAAAACATCTGCATAGGAGGGAGCGACTCGATGACCCATTACCGTCCCCCTCTTGAGCCGATACCTTAACCCTTAACCCCATTTTTTTTTATTTAGAATAAAAGTTAAACTTTTTAACAAGAAACATGAACCTTTTAAGCTGTTGTGAGAGAAAAATCCCGCTCCAAAAATTCCTCTACACAACCAATGCCCAGATCGTTTTCAATGTTTGTGTACAATGCGCACACATCCATTGTCACCAATAAATAATATTCTAATAAAAGCTTAATTAGGGTATCAGAATTTTTTTTAAAAACTTAAGGCAATAACATTTTCTGAAAAAATAAATCCAAGTAGTGAGATTAACGAATGAGATGGTGTCAGGTGATTTATAAGGAGACGGAAGTGTTGAGTGATTATGAATCTGAGTATTACACTGTACACGAAATGTGTTGTTCATAAGTTTTAAGCATTAAAGGTACTATGGTACATTTTAAAGCAGTCTGCACTTTATCTCATAGCGTGCTTTTTGTTTGCATTACTGGCTATAAGCATAACATAAGTTGGAGTTTCCACATTGAGTAATCTTGATGCCATTTTTAAACGATCCACTTTTGTGAATCTGGGCACGTGTAGGAGCAGCGGCCGATGACCGGGCGGTAGGCTACTATCGATACTTGAAGCACAATGGGAGAAGGTGAGTGCATCTTTTCTTAGAAACGATTTCTGTGAATTTTAAAGAAATATTGCACTTGGGGGGGCGCACCTTCCTTTTTTTTTTTGTTTTTCTGTTATTCAACATTACAAATCATGTGATTTGTGATGGGAAAAAATACGCCAAAAAATCCCATAAGTACTTAGACATGTTAACTAGTTCTTGACTGGGCACATTTTCATTTTCCTTATTACATGTGAGTTTGAACACTGTAAACTTTTCTCACGCTCAGTTATTCTACTAATTTTCTTGCCTTTTTTAGCAATACATATGCCTTTATTTTATGTAAATTTTACATTAAATGATTTTTCATAATATCAGAGAAAATGGTAAAAATAAAAAAAATTCACATTTAAATTTTTTTTTAGAATCAAATACAAACACACAAAAATGGACCATCAGAACACTGTCAATGCTAAGAGACAAACACTAAAGCAGCAATATATATGGCTTTATTTTTATTTCAATTTTACATTAGAATTTTTTGTATTGTATTACAGAAAATGGTAAAAAAATGCATTTAATTTTTTTATAAACAAATGCAAACACAAAGAAACGGCACTCTGAAGATGCTAACAGAAAAACATTGAACATATGAAGTATTTTAAAGAGCATTTCTGCTATAGTGTCCATGAAAATATGAGGCTTTTAGCACATTTTGATCAAAACTGTGAAGGATCATTCACCAACTGCAAGGTGACCAAAATGAAGGCAGCAAAAGTATTTAGTCAGCCACCAATTGTGCAAGTTCTCCCGCTTAAAAAGATGAGAGAGGACTGTAATTGACATCATGGGTAGACCTCAACTATGAGAGACAAAATAAGAAAACAAATCCAGAAAATCACATGGTCTGATTTGGAAAGAATTTATTTGCAAATTATGGTGGAAAATAAGTATTTGGTCAATAACAAAAGTTAATCTCAATACTTTGTTATATGTCCTTTGTTGGCAATGACAGAGGTCAAACCTTTTTTGTAAGTCTTCACAAGGTTGGCACACACTGTTGCTGGTATGTTGGCCCATTTCTCCATGCAGATCTCCTCTAGAGCAGTGATGTTTTGGGGCTGTCGCTGGGCAACATGGACTTTCAACTCCCTTAAAAAGGTTTTCTATGGGGTTGAGATCTGGAGACTGGTTGTGCCACTCCAGTGCCTTGAAATGCTTCTTACGAAGTCACTCCTTCATTGCCCTGGTGGTGTGCTTGGGATCATTGTCATGTTGAAAGACCCAGCCATGTCTCATCTTCAGTGCCCTTGCTGATGGAAGGAGGTTTACACTCAAAATCTCACGATACATGGCCCCATTCATACTTTCATGTACACAGATCAGTTGTCCTGTATGGAGAGCAGAGGAGAGACTGGGAGGGACTAAACGTATGTCACAGTGGCCTTTACTTCTAACCTCACTCCCCTGCAGTCACACACAATCGAAGTAGGGGAAATGCTGCTGATGTTGAGGAGAGATGATGGGAGTTCTAGTTCTCAGATTCCCCAGGACACACTCTTTCTTGGGCTGATGTTAATCCCCTTCACTGCCTGTAGATGTTGTGTGGAAGATGTCCATGGTGTCAGTGCTGTGGATAATAAAGCAGGAAGACAAGATGGAGGGTGAAAACAAAAGCATAGTTCTTTACTTCACAAAAGGTGTTAAACCTAGTAGAGCCTCTTTCAGTAACTACATTTCTTCTTTCTCTGACTGTGCAGTAAGGATGGCTGACCCCACCTCATGGACACACTGATGAGTACAACAACTTCTGCAGGAGCTATATCCTTAACCCCATGCAACTGCTTAGTTGCAAGGTGTATGGGTTAGGCCGAAGCATACTAAATCCCAACTACCTCTGAAGAGGGAATATTCTTTACCTTGCTCTTCAGGGATTTCCACCCTAGTATGTCTCTTTATCCTATAGCTGGCAGGACTCCAACCTTTAGGTGCTGCTTGGCTGGTGACCTCCAGGATGAGAAGCAAATATTGGCTTTGTTCTCCTCTGCACCAAGTTCCAGTGCCGATCCTCTTTGGAGCACATGAAGTTTGTCACTCCATCACTCTCTAGACTCAGCCCAACCGAACTTCTTGCCTTCAACTACCACTTCTGGCATGAGACCTCTCCACCCCCTTGTCCAATCAGGAGCTAAATGTTAAGGCATGTGGTGTGAGGTGCATAAGGGAGCAAGAAGCTTAAAGGGGTTTTATCATTTGAAGCTTTCGCACACTTGAGCTGTCTCTATCTGTTTCAACTTCAAATCCAGGGGCGAGTCTCTCCTCTCAGTAGGTGTGTCTCTCCTCCCAGGAGGTGTGTCTCCCCTCACTGAAGAGTTGTGACATTATCATGCTTTGTGAAGCAGGGGAAGGGACAGGACATCAGCTCTGCAGCCCTCCTGCAGTTTTCTCATGGCTGCAGAGCTCTCATGCTTCTGGCTGCACAAGCTCCTTGTAACCAGAGCCCCTGTATTGCTGTAACCAAATCACCTGTAATCAGGGGCATAACTAGAAATGTCAGGGCCCCATAGCAAACTTTACAATGGGCCCCCCCATCCGAAAAAAAAAAAATTAACTTATCATGTGTTCCGTCTAGAATGAAAGAAAAAACTGTGTACACTAGACACATCCCATACACGCCACTCACACGTCGGCCAAATCCCGCACACGCTAGCCACTCACACGTCGGCCACATCCCACACACGCCAGCCACTCACATGCGGATCACATCCTGCACACGCCAGTCACATCCCGCACACGCCAGCCATTCACACGCCGCTCACATCCCACACACGCCGTCCACTCAAATGCCAGTCACATCCAACATCACATCACAACCAGTCACATCCAGCCACTCACACGTTGGCCACATCCCGCACACGCCAGCAACGCACACGCCAGCTAATCACACATTGGCCACATCCTGCACACGCCAGCCACTCATACGCCGCTCACATCCTGCACCGGAAAGCCACTCACAGGTCGGCCACATCCCGCACAAGCCAGCCACTCACATGCGGGTCACATTCTGCACACGCCAGCCACTCACACGCCAGTCACATCCTGCACACGCCATCCACTCACACGCCGCTCACGTCCCGCACACGCCAGCCACTCACATGCCGCTCACATCCCGCACACATTCTGATATTATTGGACTGCAATTCTTTGATTGTTTATATAGATTTTTTTTTTTGGGCTGGGGGAGCATCATCCTCTACCCTACACTGAGTACTGGTCACTTATGTAGTTAATACATACATACATACATACAAGCATCACACATCTACATACACACACAAAGATATATATTAATACACACACTACAGATACACATATATACAGTCACATCCATCCACACACACACACACTTACCTATATGCATTGCAGCCGTCTTATTCAGGACACAGGGTGTTTAAGGAAAGGACAGATGGCAGCAGCTTCCTGCTCAGCTGGCAGTGCAGACACCCGTCCTTCATTGTCCCGTCCTGACTGTGCCTGTGAGACACCGACACCGAGGGGGCTTCAAACAGCACAGAGGAAAGGTGGAGTGGTCCCGCACGGAGCACAGAGTGGAGGGAGGAGGGGACCCGCACGCAGCACAGTGGAGTAGGGAGGAGGGGACCCGCACAGAGCACAGAGGAGAGGGGAGGAGGGGGCCCGCACGCAGCACAGAGGAGGGGGGAGGAGGGGACCCGCACAAAGGAGAAAGGAGGATGGGCTGCCGGGGGAGCAGCTCTTTTAAAATACTTTTTATCAGCTCCGTGGAGCTGTGAGGTGACTGGGCTGCCCACTAGTGACTCTACATGTTATGACAGGGCCCGGCCGGCAGTAAAAATCAAGTTCCTGTTTGCTGCCTGCCGGGCCCCCAGGGAGTGCGGGCCCCGTAGCAGTCGTTATGCCTGCTTCGGCGGTAGTTCTGCCACTGCCTATAATGATGTAATAAGTTACACACACAGCCTGAACTGATGAAACACATGTGAAGAATGCACACTGCCCCCCCCTCCTCCCGCTGTTATCAGGCAGGAGATAGAGAACACTGTATAAGGCAGTGTTATATGGGGAGAGCATTGTCTAAGGCTGTGTTATATGAGGGGAGAGTGAATCTATCAGCTAGATAGTCAGTGATTGCCCAGATCGTTCACCTTAGAGCTGGGAGATGAGTATAGAGCCAGCAGCCTTCTCAGGCAGTTAGTTTCACTTTTGATTTACACAGCTCAGAGGGGAGTAAGCACAGAGTGTCCGAACAGGCTGAATGACATATCAGTCAGCCAATCACAGAAAAAGGGGGTGTGTCCCGTCCTACTGCAGCAGAAATAACTGTAAATGCACAGAAAAGCTCATATCTGCTATACTAAGTGACTTTGGTAATGCAAACCAATTACAAAAGTGCTTATTTTTACTGTCCCCATCATTAGAGATATGATATTTGTAGTGAGAAAACTCCTTTATGGAGAACCTGTCACATAGGTTATACCACCCTTGCTGAGGACCACACAAGCTAGTGACAGACCAGCTGTTTCCAGCGCTGTGTCCCTTATTCTGTAAGATGCTGTAGTTTTAGAGTATTTAACGTTCAAATATGGCAGTTTTCAGCCAGAAAAGAGTCATGTAAGTTTTAAATGTTCATATTTCTAAAACTTAGAAGACTTGATCCGTCCTTCATATGTCTGGAATGCTTAGGCTTGATCTAGTTATAGATATAATAAACATTTCTTAGTTCTTCAGTCTTAAATTACACTGTTCATAATTTTCAGCAGAGACAAGAGGAATTTGTTTATGGTTTATCTAAAGTTATACTCTCATTGGTTTGGTTTTTGTCCCTCCAATCTCTAATCAATGATAATACACATTTGTTTATATATGTATGGTCACAGAGATGATTACTGTAACATCCCATCACTTATTTCCCAGAATCCTCTAGAACCATCAAGATGTCCTTCAGATTAATTAGTTTCCCCCGACAATAAACAACCTGTTTTCCTAGTATTTAATAATCAAAACAATAGACAAGTTTTTCACGTTTTAACCAAAATATTATGACTGTCTGATTTACCAGGTGACATGCTGCAAATTAAAATGGTTGTCTTGCTTGGTTGCCAAGCTGAGCTTGTGAAATGGAGGGGCGTTTCTCCTCCCTGCAGGGAGTATCTTCACTCTCTGCAGACACACCCCACTCTGTGTCAATGCTCTTGATGATTCATTCTATGTGTGCTGGAGGAAGGGTGAGGTTCTCAGCTTTGCTTGACCAAGGCTATGTGCACACAGCAAATGAAAAAATGGTGTCCAAAATACGTCATTTTGACATTGCTGGACCGTGGCGTGACCGCAGGTTTTGCCACAGATTTGCACAAAAGCCGCAGTCGGTTTCCGCCAGAATCCCGTTAAATATATAACATGTTGCATATTCCACCGGATTTTAAATGTGACAGAAAAACACCCGTGATATATAGACCACAGCATGGTTTTTTCATTGCTGTCTGTGCAGCACAGTGTACCATCGGATATTTGGCGGATTCAAAATACTGAAACCGCCAAAAATCCGATGGTATTCCTATGATTGTTTTACATGAGACTGCGCAGAACAGTCAAATGGCTCTCCTACGAATCTGTTTGTAAGTGTTTTACATGGGATCTGAGCATTCTCTCACAGACAAGTTGTGTGTGACATGGGACTGCACAGTACAGTTGTGTTTTACATGGGACTGTGCTGTACTGGTGTTTTACATGGGACTACACAGAACAGTTGTGTTTTACATGGGACTGAGGAGCTCTCTCACAAAACAGATGGTTGTTTTACATGGGACTGCACACTAAAATTCCCCATATGGGACTGCATTACTGCTTATTACTGCATTACTAATAATATGCAGGCATCATATGTGCTGGGGAGTGAAAAACTGGGAGAATCGCTTGTTGAGAAGGATCTAGACTACAGAACAGCATGCAGTGTCAATCAGCTGCCTCTAAGGCAAGTAAGATATTAGCGTGCATTATAAGAGGCATGGACTCGCGGGACAAGGATGTAATTCCACCGCTGTATAAAGTATTGGTGCGGACTCATTTGGAATATGCTGTTCAGTTTTGGGCTCCAGTTTATAGAAGGGATGTAATGGAGCTAGAGAGAGTGCAAAGATGAGCAACCAAACTTATAAGGGGAAGGGAGCATC
This sequence comes from Phyllomedusa bahiana, assembly GCA_025379985.1. Lineage (NCBI taxonomy): Eukaryota > Metazoa > Chordata > Amphibia > Anura > Hylidae > Phyllomedusa > Phyllomedusa bahiana. The sequence continues at coordinate 30,593 of JAODAL010004339.1, read as the reverse complement.
TTAGTTATGAGAGGTGGTTAAAGGGGTTTTATCGTTACAAAGATCATGTCTCAGATTATGGGGACAGTAAAAATAAGCACTTTTGTAATTGGGTTGCATTACCTCTGTCACTTGGTTTAGCAGATATCAGCTTCGCTGTAAATCTGTCTTTTATTTCTGCTGTTGCTGGGTCAGACCGCCCCCGGGTCGATTCCTGTGCCCTAGACACGCCCCCTGCACTGTGATTGGCTGTCTGACATTTCATTCAGTCTGTTGGGATATGCCCCTAGACAGGAAACGTCATGGCCACGCCCCCTGCGCTGTGATTGGCTGCCTGCACACTCTGTGTTTACTCCCCTCTGAGCTGTTAAAATTGATAGTGAAACCAGAGTCTGCTGGCTCTATGTACATCTCAGCTCTATGGTGATGATCTGGGCAATTACTGCCTGTTTAAAGGGCTTTTGCCAAGAGGTTGATTCACCTCCTCACAGGTTCAGTTTGAACTTTCGAAAAGAAGGCGTTCTGTTCCTCAGATCAAATGCAAGCCCCGCCTCCTTATGATGTCATCATCTGTATTGTATAACATAAGGATTCAACACTGTGTCTGTGAGAGCTGCTTGTATAGTACAGTGCATAGGTGATCAGCTTGGAAAGACAGAAGTTGGGAGTTCAAGTCCCCATTGTTTTTTTCTTTCTTTTATAAATTGTACACATATGTAAATATATGAAAATATATGTGTAGACATCTATAATTTTATTTATATACACACACAAAGCTCCCCTATATAGTGTCCCATCCTCACAGTCACACCAAGCACTTCCAACATATGTGATACAATGCATATAAATCTCAGGGGTGAGACATGATATAGAGGAGCTATGTATGTGTATATATATTCATTATAGAGATTGCCATATATATTTTAGGTCTCACAACATATGGGTACAACTTAGGGGGGGGGGGGAAATAAACCCTGTGAGGGGACTAGAACTCCAAACCCCTTCGTTGTAAACCAACTACTCTATACCGCTACACCATCAGCCCAAGTCAGTTACAGGTTACGCAGGTTCTTCTCTGAAAGCTGATTTACTTCTCCCCCCCACTGTTTTCACTCATATCACCGACAGCAGGCAGAGACCTTTACTTCAAGCTGACATTTTGTAGTTGAGTAAAGGTCTTGCCTGTTGTCAGTACAATTTGGTTGAAACCACTAGAACAGATAGTTAAAGCTGCTGGCTTTCAGTGTGTAAACTAAGAGATATCATATATCTAATTGGTGCTTGCTGCAGCTTGTGGAGCCTCAAGGCTGCAGACATAAGCATGCAGGAGGCTACAGAGCTGTTATATCCAGACAACCTTCTGCATCCCCTGCTTCAAACAAAATGATGATGTCACAGTTCTTCAGTGAGGAGAGACACGCCTTGTGGGAGAGGAGAACGCCCTGCTGACAGGGGAGACACGCCCCTGGATTTCAAACTCAATCTGAGAAAATTAGCAGAACAGCACGAACAGCTCAAACGATAAATCCCCTTTAAAAGAATTAAACTTACAGTGGTGCTCAAACGTTTACATACCCCGGCAGAATTTTTGCTTTCTTGGCCTTTTTTCAGAGAATATGAATGATAATACAAAAACTATTTTTCCTCTCTGGGTTAGTGGTTGGGTGAAGTAATTTATTGTCAAACTACTGTGTTTTCTCTTTTTAAATCATAATGTCAACCAAAAGCATCCAAATGACTCTGATCAAAAGTTTACATACCCCATTTCTTAATACCGTGTATTGCCCCCTCTAATGTCAATGACAGCTTGAAGTCTTTTGTGGTAATTGTGGATGAGTCTCTTTGGTAAAGCTGCCCATTCTTCTTTGCAAAAAGCCTCCAGTTCCTGTAAATTCCTGGGCTGTCTTGCATGAACTGCGCGCTTGAGATCTCCCCAGAGTGGCTCAATGATATTGAGGTCAGGAGACTGAGATGGCCACTCCAGGACCTTCACTTTGTTCTGCTGTAGCCAATGACAGGTCGACTTGGCCTTGTCTTTTGGATTGTTGTCATATTGGAACGTCCAAGTATGTCCCAGGCTTCGCTTCCAGACTGATGAGTGCAAATTTGCCTCCAGTATTTGCTGATAACGCGCTGCATTCATCTTTCCTTCAACTCTGACCAAGTTTCTTCTGCCTTTGTAGCTCACACATTCCCAAAACATCAGCGATCCACCTCTGTGCTTTACAGTAGGAATAGTGTTCCTTTCATCATAGGCCTTGTTGACACCTCTCCAAATGTAACGTTTATGGTTGTGGCCAAAAAGTATGATTTTGGTTCTCATCACTGCAAATGACCTTGTTTCAGAAGTTCTAATGCTTGTCTCTGTGCTGTTTGGTGTATTGTAGGTGAGATACTTTGTGGTATTTGCGCAGTAATGGCTTTCTTCTGGCGACTTGACCATGCAGCCCATGTTTCTTCAAGTGCCTCCTTACTGTGCATCTTGAAACTTCCACACTGCTAGTTTTCAGAGAGTCCTGGATTTCAGCTGGTGTTATTTCTGGGTTTTTCTTTGTATCCCGAATAATTTTCCTGGCAGTTGTGGCCGAAATTTTTGTTGGTCTACCTGACCATGACTTGGTTTTTTACAGAGCCCCTGATTTTCCATTTGTTAATCACAGTTTGAACACTGCTGACTGACATTATCAATTCCTTGGATATCTTTTTGTATCCCTTTCCTGTTTTATACAGTTCAACTACCTTTTCCCGTAGATCCATTGACAATTCTTTTGCTTTCCCCATGACTCACAATCCAGAAATGTCTGTCTGGATCCCAGAATCCACTCCAGCTTTTATGCACCCACAATGATTACAAGCAAACAGGTCACAGGTGAGGATGTTACACTTAGTAGCCATTCAAACCCATTTGTGCATGTTATCAGACCAAAATCACCAGGATATGTAAACTTTTGATCAGGGTCATTTGGATGTTTTTGGTTGTCGTTAGGATTTAAAAAGAGAAAACACAGTAGTTTGACAATAAATGGCTTCACCCAACCACGAACCATGAGTGGAAAAAAAGTTTTTGTGTTATCATTCATATTCTCTGAAAAAAGGCCAAAAAAGCAAAAATTCTGCTGGGGTATGTAAACTTTTGAGAACAACTGTATTTAGTCTTAAGAATAGACGGCTTTGGACTTCCGGTTCCGGCACCGCCATGAGGTGAAGCAGAGACGAGAGCTCCGGAACGGCTGCACCAATACCCTGCAGATATACCTGGCATAGCATGTCCAGGACACCGCTAAAAGACAGCGGAATAGCAGCAGCATACGTGGGGACCGTCTGATACCGACAGCAGGCGGCGGAACGAAGCGGGCGACCCCGTGATCTCCAGCCGGGACGCACGCCTTAGAGACGCGGCAGTGACAGGGAGTGCGGAGGAGAGCTGCGATCGGAGTGAGCGGCCAGCGGAGCAACACTGAGGCTTAAATCCTAAGGTACCTCGGGGCCCCGAAATAGCTGCTAGAGGCGTGATCCAGCGCTGAGAACCAAGCCGCCTCAGCGAGAGGGAACAGATCCAGCCACCAGTGCTGGGGGAAGCGCGGGAAGCACAGCGGCGCCGCCCGCCATTTTCTATTGTCTCACCCTGCAGTCAGCACCCGCTAGACAGCCTCGGAGGAGTCCTGAGGGGAGAGAGGGGGGAGAGGGAGAGAGGCACGGGGGATAGGAGGAGAGAGAGAAGACATACTGTCCTCAGTCGGAATATCATCTCCCTGACAAGGACAAAGACAGCCTTGGCAGTGACACAGAGTGGATGCAGTAACCAGCCACCCGCCCAGACCAAGCAGATCAGACGGCTCATACATTAAAACCAGCTCCCCACCTCGCTTCGCTTTATCCTCACCGGCTCTTTGCCTTATGTAGAAAGTAGAGGGACAGAAAGGGTAGATCTCCCAGCATCGCCCCCATTCCGGGATTAAAGACATATCTGACCGCGCCTCAATTAGCCGGACATACCACCTCGCTGTGACCAGGTGCCATAGCCCCCAGCTCCTACACCAGTCAAAAAAGCCTCCGCCAAATTAAGAGATACCAGCAGCCAATTTATAGACCGGTTACCATTTGACCAACTGCAGTGTAGACACCATCCCATACCCACGGAAGGGTTTATAGACCGGTACCTCCAAAAGATGGGGAAATCTAAAGCAGCTAAGCAACAACCAAAAGGGAACAAAACAATTCCCCCAGAGCTCGAAAATATAGATGACCTTCCATCATCAGCAGACTGGGAGGGTATATCCCTCCAACCTAATGGCCCAACTGCCACTCCAAAAGCTAAAACTAACAACAATGATTGCATACCAGAAGATAACTACAAAAAGATTGCCACAGAAGTAGCACGTTAGATTGCCCCAGATTTGCAAGAGACTGGCGAACACTGTGGCGCATATGTTTGCGCAAATCAAGGGCGACCTCACTGATCATAGCAACAGACTAGAGGAGCTGGAGTTTAGGGTCCAGTCACTAGAAATGGACGCTGATGCACTGAGATGATCGCAATTGAAAGACACCCTCTCAGATAACAAACGTCTGTCCAAAAATTGGACGACCTCGAAAACCATTCCAGATGGAACAATCTAAGAATCCTAGGTCTGCCAGAAGCCTTCCTCCAAAATACCCTACATTCGCTATGCGAAAAAGATATCCCTGACCTGCTGGGCCTCTCCAGAAAATGCACAGTAGAAAGAGCTCATCGCATTGGACCAAATCTAAGGGGAGATGGAGGGAACGGTACCATCCAAAGAGGAGTGGCAAACACACGAGACAAGCCGAGACAGGTTATTGTTAAATATTTGAACTATTCAAACAAGACGGACATTCTACGAGCCTTCAAAAGGTTGAAATCCGAGCTTAAATATCAGGGACATCGCATATTAATTTTTGAAGACTTCTCAGCCGAAGTGGTCAAACGCCGCAGGGCATTCTCTGCCATATGCACAGAACTGTATCACAGACAAGAGAAGTTTGCACTATTATATCCTGCAGTACTCAGAGTTTTTCATAAAATGGGAATTACTCGACATACCATACACCGACCGACGCCCAGGTGTTTCTGAATAGGGGGCGACGCTCACCTCAGGACGGATCTCAACGAACACCACCTCGCCGAAGGACCTTAACAGGCAGCCCCTCTAAGCAATGGAATGAGGAAGATAACATACACTCCAAGCAGCAACCCCCGAGCCCAAAAGAACAGCGCAAGAGACCAGCCTCGGCTCTGGGTACCTGATTTGGAAAACGCAGTTTGCAGCCCTGGGAACTATGTTTGTTGTGATATAATTTCAATCTTTATACGAGGGACTGAGATTACTTCTTGAATAGATGCCTTATCTATGTGACACAATGATATGTTTAAAAGGTGTGCAACAAGTTGCTTGTTTCCCTTGACACCCTTTTCTCTCCCTCCCCCTTTTTCTCCCTCCCCCTTTTTTTTTTCTTTCTTTCCCCCTTTCCTTCCTTTCTCTCTCTCTCTTCCTTTCGGGGTTTCTCTCTCCTAGGGTCCTCCCTCCATGACCTTTAGTTTGGGGGTGACGACCAGACTATGAGGAGGGGTCTTTTCCGTCAATGTACACGGGTTCGGGTCACAATGCTATATTGAAGCTAACATGCTATGCAATAACACGAAATTTAAGATGGTGTAGCTGTTCATAGGTGAGCAGCAGAAATAAATGTTTCTTGGTTACCTCAAGGGGGAAAAAAGAGAAGTCCCAGAAAGCAAAAAAGTGGGGGACCTTGAATCTCAAATATTTCCTCCAGGAAGCTACTACGGGAACGAAAGTTCCACTGCCTTAATGTTTATTGTAGTGGTTTGGTTTTTTAACAATGTTTTTACTATGTTATATTGGAGCCATGGTTCACCCAACCAGTTGAGGTTGGAGAGGTATACCGTCTCAGGGAATATCAATTACATAAACAAAAATTATTAATGTAACGTCATGGAATGTGAAGGGACTCCGCTCCCAAGAAAAACGCTTGATGGTGTTGAGACATCTTAAAAAACTAAAAACAGACCTGGCATTTTTACAAGAAACACATCTGGAGGCGGGAGATTTCTTTAGACTCAGAAGGTTGTGGGTGTATCAGGTTTTTGGATCTTCAGCGAAAGGGAGGAAAGGGGGAGTTATAATATTAATCCATAAAAACCTAGCATGTAAAGTATTAAATCAAGAACAGGACTCTGAAGGGAGGCTTCTTAAATTAGTAATATAATTCGCCGAAACTAAAGTAATCCTTTATAATGTTTATGGCCCCAATGGGGATAATAAGTCCTTTTTTCAGACCTTAACGGGGAAACTCCTCTCTGATGATACACCCCTAAAAATAATTGGGTAGGATTTTAACACAGTCCATCACCCTAATGAATATAGGACAGCTGCTGGAGGATATAAGGATAACATACTGGAAAACACTCATCTTGCAGACATTTGGAGGATGTTTCACCCCGAAGGCAGGAAATATACCTTCTCTCTGCTCCCCATTCGTCATGGTCACGGATAGATTATCTTCTGACCTCCCCACAAATGGCGACAAGAGTGAGGGCGACCACAATAGGGGATCTGATCATCAGACCACGCTCCAGTCCTATTGAAAATACATGATTTTACGCCCCGAGGAGAGGAATTTATCTGGCATTTCCCATCCTTTCTATACAATGATGAAGACTTCGAAAATTGTCTCAGAAACTGGTGGGTGGATTATAAAATAACTAACTCTATCCATGAAAATAACCCGCACTTGTACTGGGAAACGGCCAAGTTAGTCCTCCGCGGCAGACTTATATCGTACATAGCAGCAAGGAAAAAGAAAATTCACACAAAATTAGATGACTTAACCCATGGCCTTAGAAAAGCTTATACAGCTTTTAAAACCAATCCAACCCAAGCAGCTAAGGATAGTTGGTTAAATAAGAAGAGGGAGTAATTTTGGCTAGCACAGAGGGAACGGTCGAAAAAAACCTGTCGAGATGCCCAGATATTTCAGTTCGGAAATAGATCAGGTAAATTTCTGGCAAATCTAGCCAGGGGACTTAGGCCCCAAACCGCCATATACTCAATTAAAAATGAATCTGGAATCCCCAAACATAATGGGAAAGAAATTGTCAGCATATTTCAAAGATTCTACTCCAACTTATACTCCCCCTCAAACAAGGGTCCGATCGAATCAGACCAATGGCTAGTTGAACTAGATTTACCTTCACTTACACAGGAAGACAGAGATTTTTTAGGGGCCCCTATCACGGAGGAAATAGTTTCCCAAACAATTACCCATTTAAATAACCAAAAAGCCCCAGGACCAGATGGATACACAGCGGAATTCTTCAAAACGCTCCTCCCCGAGATAGTACCCACATTAACCAGCATCTATAACTCCTTCTTAGATGGTGATAGTATACCAAAACGTATGAATGAGGTATTTATCCGAGTCCTTCCAAAACCAGATAGAGACCACCTGAACCCAGCATCATATCGTCCCATATCACTCATAAACGTGGATATTAAAATATTATCGAAAATAATGGCAGATCGTCTTGCCACGCTGATGCCCAAACTGATCTCTGAGCATCAAGTAGGTTTCATTAAAAACAGATCAGCGGTAATTAATATACGTAAGGTGCTGACTGTCCTAGATTATGTAAAGATACGCCCGCTTAAGTATAAACACCAGTCCCCGGCCTTGTTATCAATTGACGCCGAAAAGGCCTTTGATAACGTCAGCTGGGAATGGATGGGAAAAGTGTTGAAAAGAATGGGGTTTGGGGGGGCCTTTAGCCAATATATTTCAGCATTATACACTAATCCTGTGGCCAGAATAGCGATCCCCGGGTATCTGTCTGACCCTTTCCCATTGTGGAGGGGAACAAGACAGGGGTGTCCGCTGTCACCCCTGCTATTTAACATCGCGATAGAACCCTTGGTGAGACATGTCAATAAACTGGGCGAATTCGGAGGTATAAGAGTAGGGAGGCAGACACTGAAACTAGCCCTATTCGCCGATGATATAATTTTTTTCTGCTCTCAACCGAATAAAGAACTCCCGGTGCTCTTAGAGACACCTAATAAATTTGCTACATTCTCTTGCTTTAAGGTAAACGTCACGAAATCTGAAATGCTAGATCTGACCCCACAGGGACATAGAAGATTAGATGGGATAGAGAATCTTCAGATACCTAGAGCGCATAGCCACATTAAATACCTGGGTGTCAACATAGGCAAAACACCAGAGTCCGTGTACAATCTTAACTTCCCTCCCCTGATACATAAAGTATGCTTGGAGCTGACTAGATGGTCCCACCTGCCGATACCCCTCCTAGCACGTTGTCATTTGATCAAAATGATCAGTTTCCCAAGACTCCTCTATCTACTTCAAGCTGTACCACTTCTACTAAAGCACACATGTGTAAATAAACTTACAAAGGCCTTTACCAAATTTATCTGGAAAAATAAACGACCCAGAATTGCGCTAAAAAAAACTAATGCTACCAAAAGACATAGGCGGACTAAACATACCGGATGTAAGGTCTTATAATCTGGTGGCTCTACTCCGTCATAGTCTCGACTGGGTTAAGGGCACTTCGGTGTTCTCCAACATTGAACTGGAAGCCGACTTGGTGTCCCCATGGAACCTTAAGGCTCTCCTCCATACCCCGTATACAAAATTACCTAGTGCGGTGCGTCAGAGCATGATAGCGCGAGACACGATTAGCGCATGGAAGGCAGCCAGAAAGCTATTTAAGCTTCCTTAGCAATCCAGCAGTCATATGACATGGTGGGGGCACCCGGAGTTTCCTCCTGGCCAAGGAAATTTAGCTTTACCACTCTGGAAAGCGAAGGGTATAAATACGGTGCAACAAATGATAAATAACCAGGAAAATCGTTTCTTGACATTCAACGAATTTCGAACACAGTACCAAATGGGTTCGGCGCAATTCCTAGCATATAGCCAAGTGGTGAGCTTTCTAAAAGCTAAATTGGGAGAGACCACAAGATTAAGGAGGAATAGACAGTTTGATTCTTTAATAGGGAACTCCGACTCACCGCATACATTATCACAGCTATATGCTGGACTAAGGTGTCCCTCCGAGACAATAGAATCTGGAAAAATTTTCGGGGGGTGGCAACAGGACTTCCCAGATATAGTAAATGTGTCAGAGGGAGTTTTAGAGGGATGGAAACGGACTAGAAAGGCTCTGAGCAACGAAAATTGGAGGGATACCTATTTTAGAATGGTGCATAGAGCAATATACGGCTTTAATGTACCACCCCACCCCTCTTTCCCAGATCATATTACACAGTCTCCAAAGTGCTCTAAACCCCTTACCGACCTAAAGCATGGAATTTGGTCTTTCCCAGAAACCCAGAATTTTTGGACAGAATTGGTCCAAATGCTGAGACTTAAACTTAATACCAAGGTCCAGTTAGACCCATTACAACTCCTGTTCCACAACCTACCAGTACAGATAGTGAAGAACAAAATAAAACAATGTAATAAACTTACACATATAGTGCTGATGGCTGCTAAACGGTGTCTGTTCTCGAACTGGCTCAGTCCAAAGATCCCTTTCATGGCAACAGTAACTGACATGGTCAAACATCATATGAAGATGGATAAAGTGGCCATGCTTCATAGTAAGGAAGCAAAGACAGAACGTTTTTTTGCAACATGGGGAAAATGTATTGAAGCATTTTTAACAGACAATGATATCCAATCTTTTATGCAGCCATTTACAGGAACGTCATGGTACCTCAAGCACCAATTGGCGGGGTCTCTAGGAAGGTTGCAAATATGAGAATAAGATCCCAGAGAGTAGAGGACAAATACAGACGAAGAAAGATACCATAGGGGTTGTTGGCTCCATTGTTTTTCTTTTACCATTTGCTTTTCATGTTTCTTATGCTATGTTTTCTAGAACATCTAAATGTAACATGAACGTATACTGTGATTGTTATGTAAAATTGCAAAATAATAAAAAAATTTATGATAAAAAAAGAATAGATGGCTTCAGATAGAGACATGGTTAATTTATATAAGTATATAAATGGCCCCTACAAAAAGTGTGGGGGAAAACTATTTAATATAAAACCCACTCAAAAGACAAGAGGACATTCCCTTCATCTAGAGAAAAAAAAAGATTCAATCTCCAGAGGAGAAAAGCCTTCTTCACCATGAGAATTATAAATCTGTGGAATAGCCACCTGAGGATCTGGTCACAGAAAGAACAGTTGGGGTTTCAGGAATGGCTTAGATTAGACTAATGTAGCCATATAAAATATCTAGATCCAGTCTGATGGTAATTTTGGGAGCAGAAATTCAATATTAATTTAGGGAAGATTGGTTATTGCCTTATGGGATCAAAGTCTTTATCAGTAGGGGAAAGTAAATTTTAAAATATCCTATCCCCTCCCTTCATCCATCTTTTCCCACCCTTGGTTGAACATGATGGACATGCAGTGGGTACAGAAAGTATTCAGACCCCTTTAAATTTTTCACTCACTATTGCAGCCATTTGGTAAGATCCAAAAAGTCAAAAAGTTCATTTTTTTGCTCACTAGTGTACGCTCTGCACCCCCTCCATATCTTGAAAGGAAAAAAACAGAAATGTAGATATTTTTGTGAATTTATTAAACAAGAAAAACTGAAATATCACATGGTCATAAGTATTCAGACCCTTTGCTCAGTATTAAGTAGAAGCACCTTTTGAGCTAGTACAGCCATGAGTCTTCTTGGGAATGATGCAACAAGTTTTTCACACCTGGATTTGGGGATCCTCTTCCTTGCAGATCCTCTCCAGTTCCCTCAGGTTGGATGGTGAATGTTGGTGGACAGCCATTTTCAAGTCTCTTCAATTGGGTTTAGGTCAGGGCTCTGGCTGAGCCAGTCAAGAATGGGCACAGAGTTGTTCTGAAGCCACTGCTTTGTTTTTTTTAGCTGTGTGCTTAGGTCATTGTCTTGTTGGAAGATGAACCTTTGGCCCAGTCTGAGGTCCAGAGCGTCTGGAAGAGGTTTTTATCCAGGATATCTCTGTACTTGGCCGCATTCATCTTTCCTTCAATTGCAACCAGTTGTCCTGTCCCTGCAGCTTAAAAACACCCCCATAGCATGATGCTGCCACCACCATGTGTCACTGTTGGGATTGTATTGGACAGGTGATGAGCGGTGCCTGGTTTTCTCCACACATACCTCTTACAATTAACACCAAAAAGTTCAATCTTCATCTCATCAGACCAGAGAATCTTATTTCTCATAGTCTGGGATCCTTCATGTGTTTTTTTTGCAAACTGTATGCGGCTTTCATATGTCTTGCACTGAGGAGAGGCTTCCGTCGGCGGCACTCTGTGGTAAAGCCCCGAGTGGGGGAGGCTGCAGTGATAGTTGACTTTGTGGAACTTTTTCCCATCTCCCTACTGCATCTCTGGAGCTCAGCCACAGTGATCTTGGAGTTCTTCTTTACCTCTCTCACCAAGGCTCTTCTCCCACGATTGCTTAGTTTGGCTGGACGGCCGGGTCAAGGAAGAGTTGTGGTCGTCACAAACTTCTTCCATGTTAGCCTTATGGAGGCCACTGTGATCTTAGGAACCTTTAGTGCTGCAGAAATTGTTTCGTACTCTTGGCCAGATCTGGGCCGTGCCGCAAGTCTGGATCGGAGCTCCTTGAGCAGTTCCTTGGACGTCGCGATTCTCATGTGCTCTGACATGCACTGTGAGATGTGAGGTCTTATATAGACAGGTGTTTGCCTTTCCTAATTAAAATCCAAACACAGCTGGATTCCAATGAAGGAGTATAACCATCTCAAGGAGGATCAGAAGGGAATGGCCAGCATGTGAGTTAAATATGAGTGTCACAGCAAAGGGTCTGAATACTTATGTGATAGTTGTTTTTTCTTGTTTTAATACGTTTGCAAAAATATCTACATTTCTGTTCTTTTCTTTCAGGATAGGGGGGGGGGCAGACTGTACATTAATGAGCAAAAAATGAACTTTTTGGATCTTACCAAATGGCTGCAATGAAACAAAGAATGAAAAATATAAAGGGGTCTGAATACTTTCCGTTCCCACTGTATGGCTTTTTCCAACCATACTGTGTAACTGCAATGTGTGAACCCAGCCTTATTTAAAAATATGCAACAAAAACCGCAGGACAAGCAATGTAAATATGAAGCCAAGAGGATGCAGGCTCCTGTTATCTGAACACCCCGGCTGACACTCCTACATATTAATACAAGGACACTGCCTCCCCCACTATGTAACCAGCACACTCTGCGACACAATGCCCTCCTATGAGCGACAGCGCGGATGAAGCTGCCGCTCACATACATGACACACAAGCCACAACGCAGCGCAATCCAGCGTCTTCTGCGCCTGCGCATGACAGCTCACTGCGCGAACGCCCAATCATGATTAGGGCGTGGCTAGTGCTGCTGTAGCTGCGTCGTCACTTCCGGCGCTCGGCGCTCCTCTGCTTCCCTGGGTGTTCCACAGCGGAAGTAGGCCGAGAGTGGGCGAGGAAGACGAAGCCGTAACCGGTATCAACATGGCAGGAGCCGATGGAGATGACTCGCTGTATCCTATCGCCGTTCTCATTGACGAGCTGAGGAATGAGGACGTGCAGGTGAGGGGCAGTGACCCAATTACACCGTGACTGGCGCCCCCCTCCCTAGACGGCTCACCGTCATCCGGGTACTGAATTGAGGCCGCATGTGCTAGGAGCCTGTGTCTCTGTGGATAGGAGGCTGTGTACACCCGGGGCAGGAGAAGCGGTTTAGGGTCTGGGAATGGTAAATTTGGGGTCAGTTGTGCTCCTCATACAAGCAGCAGTGAGTGGAAGGCTTTCCTGTAAATGTTATGGACGATTTCTTATATTTCTGGGAAAGCTGGGTGACTCCAGTACGGTCGCCATCAGACCCCAGGGGAGGTCACCCAACTGTCCCAGGGCCCGATCTCTGTGGTGCTCAGCAGTTCATATAGAGGTGATATAGTGTATGATTAGGGGGGGTTGCTGTGCAGAAGCTGGGAAAGCTGACTCCAATGTAGCCGCCAGCAGACCTCAGGGGGAGGTCACCAATCTGTCCCAGGGCCCAATCTGTGTAGTGCCCGGCAGATCGTGTAGAGGGGTTATATTGTATGATTAGGGCGGTTGCCGTGCAGGAGCTGGGAAAGCTGAGTGACAACATTTATAGGAGGCAGCGGCCGATGGTGATGATATCGCAGTGGCTGCAGAGCATTGAGCCCTGGTGCTGGGTTGTCTGGACCACAGCTCCCAGCATGCACTGACACTCACACGTTGGCAGTTGTAGCTTCCAACTGCAGATCTGCTGCTTGTGACTGCAGTATCAGCGATCCAAGTGATGACCTTAGAGGCAGAGAGGAGCCGTCTGATAGCTGCGGCCTGGAAGGTACCTGCTCCAAGGGAAGGTCTGCGGAGTTTGGATATCACCACTCCCATTGTGCTGGTTACACAGGGTGGATGGTGCATACGTGAATTTCCACACAGTCCAAAATCATGCGATAGGTTAATTGGCCTCCTATGGGATTGGCCCTAGTGTCCATCTGAGATCGTGAGTGCCATGGGACAGAGACTGGTGTGAATAGTGACTCTACTGCAGGACATGTTGGTGCTGTAGAACTTTCTCTTAAAGGGGGTCTCTGCTTTGCACAATCCCTGCGTGTTAGAAGGGTTCTTTGAAAATAAATTGAGCACACAGGGCCACATGTATGAACCTATGGGCAAAAAAGTGAGTTTTAGATCTAAACAGGCACGTGGCCCAAAGTGTTCTCCTGCCAATCAGCTGTTACTTGGGGGGAAATATGTCAGTAAGTATACAAATTCCCTGCGGCGCCACCACAGGGGGAATAAGTCATTATGCAGTGTCCTGTAATAAAGGGCTGGTCTTCCACGTTAGGGCTTGTCCCCACGGCAGGTTTTTCAGACGGTTCATGGTTTTGAAAGCCATCTGTAAACCGGATGACAAACTTCTACACGGACCTTAATGGAAAATTTGTGCGGATTTTCCGCTGGGCGGTTTTTTTACACCGCAGGCGGTCTGAAAAACATAGAACATGTTCATTCATCCATCCGGTTTTTTGGCGGAACATGAACATTTCAATGAAAAGGGGAGGGCTTTACTCCGCAAACAGTGGAGAGAAGCCGCCCCCCTGTGACCGTGGGCACGGCCCCAAAACAGAGCAAATACTGGTCGGCAGATTCTAAACGCTGAATCCGCCAAATACCTGGGCTGTGTAGACATAGAATAATAACAGACAGGTCATCCAGAGTAAGACATCGGGCCTCATTTATCAAAATTGTTGAGTTCACACGTGGTATTGTGGCGCGTACCTGTGCCGGCCAGTGTACACCCGCTGTTGAAAGTACGTGCTGGCCGGTGTGTACTTTCAGCAGCGCTCTGGCCTAGCTTCCATCCACCTCCATTCCCTGCAAATACGCCGTGTGAACATACGGTAAGACCCTTTGATGCTCGTAGCAACCAATCAGAGCTCAACTTTCATTTTTCCAGAGCAGATTAAGAAGTAGAAACTGAGCTTAGATTGGTTGCTATGGGCAACACAGTTGTTAGGCAGTTTTGATAAATGAGGCCCATTGTCTAATAGGGTAGGTTCACGCGGCTTAATTGCGGGGTGTACTGTAAGCCCCGCAATTATGTCGGGTGTTCGGAGTCGCGCTGATCGGCGTGTACTCCCCCGATGCCGGCCCCATAGACTGTCATTACTCGCGGTGCGAAAGCGCCGCAAATAAATGACATGTCATTTATCTCCCCGCGTGTACAATACGACTGTACTGTACGCCCGGGGAGAGGAGGTGTAATCCATAGTTCTCTATTACAACTGTGGATTACCGTAATGTTTGGGGCTCATTTCGCTCGTATTAGAGCGCAGTACGCCGCAAAATACGTGGCGAAGTGCGCCCCAAAATAAGCCGTGTGAACATACCCTTACTCTGGATGACCTGTCTCTTATTACGCTAGGTCTACACAGCCCGGGTATTTGGCGGATTATGTGTTTATAATCCCAAAAATCCGCCAGTGCCCTGTGCTGCATAGATGGCAATAAAAAAAAAACCAAAACCCTGTGGGAGTCTATAAAGCACAGATTTTTTTATTTTTTTACAATCAGGCGGATTTTAGATAATACGCCGGGATTTGCTGTCTGTCGCGTGCATTGAATGTACGGTGCCAACAGCAAATTGGAAATCCACCGCGGTTTTAGCGCAAATCTGCACCAAAAGGCGTGGTCCAGCAATGTTGAAATGCCGTTGGATTTTGGACGCCATTTTAACATATGTTGTGTGGACTAAGCCTTACAGAACAGGAAAAAAAGAAACCTGCTGTTTGTAACCGCTCACCACAGAAGACCTGGCCCTATTAACTTTATAATGGGGTATATGAAGACTAAACTGGAAGACCCCTTCATTATAAATGATCACAGCTGTTATCAAGGACTGTACAAGTATTTACAGCGTTAAAAGTATTGCTGGGGCCACGATGCAGAAGCCACAGTCCCAATGCCCTCAGATACAGGGAAGCAGATTCCCTCCCCCGTGATTAGGATGAACTTAAAGGGGTTGTCTACATCCTTTAAAATCCTACTTCTTGGGCACAAGTAAGATAACATTATACTCTCCTTCCAGGTCTTCTGTTGATATTTAGTCACTTCCCAGTGGGGATGTCACCGTGCCTCTGCTTTACATCACCGTTCTGAGCTCTTTACCCTTGAACAGTGATGTAAATTATTGGCACGTGACCGCGGCAGCCAATCAGTGGCAACAGTGACATTCCTAGTTGGAAGTGACTTGATGGTACTAGGTAAGTTTAGGTGACAAAGAAAAAATCTTCATGGAATCAGATCTGTCCTCAGAATCGATATGTAGTGTGCGCTGTATCCAGGTGTGCACATGGGGTGTCCGTGTACACTCTTATCTGGCGATGACAGGAGGAATAAATAGACCTGATTTTTCAATTTGAGATTTCTGCAACAAAGCTGCCATGTGTGAATTTACCTTGATCGGTTACTGATACCGTTATACGCCATCTGCAGCAGAAGTGGCAGCCTGAGATTTCGGGCGTGATTCCTCCTGTAAATATAGTGGGGGGAATAAAGTATTTAGTCAGCCACCAATTGTGCAAGTTCTCCCACTTGGAAAGATGAGAGAGGCCTGTAACTGACATCATAGGTCGACCTCAACTATGAGAGACAAAATGAGAAAACAAATCCCGAAAATCACACCGTCTGATTTGGAAAAAAATTATTTGCAAATTATGGTGGAAAATAAGTATTTGGTCACCTACAAACAAGCAAGATTTCTGGCTCTCACAGACCTGTAACTTTTTCTTTAAGAGGCTCCTCTGTCCTCCACTCATTACCTGTAGTTATGGCTCCTGTTTGAACTTATCAGTATAAAAGACACCTGTCCACAACCTCAATCGGTCACACTCCAAACTCCACTATGGTGAAGACCAAAGATCTGTCGAATAACACCAGAAACAAAATTGTAGCCCTGCACCAGATTGGCAAGACTGAATCTGCAATAGGCAAGCAGCTTGGTGTGAAGAAATCAGCTGTGGGAGCAATAATTAGAAAATGGAAGACATACAAGACCACTGATAATCTCCCTCGATCTGGGGCTCAATGCAAGATCTCGCCCCATGGTGTCAAAATAATCACAAGAACAGTAGGTAAAAATACCAGAACCACACGGGGGACCTAGTGAATGACCTGCAGAGAGCTGGGACCAACGTAACAAAGGCTACCATCAGTAACACACTACGCCGCCAGGGACTCGGATCCTGCAGTGCCAGACGTGTCCACCTGCTTAAGCCAGTACATGGGCCCTTCTGAAGTTTTCTAGAGAGCATTTGGATGATCCAGAAGAGTATTGGGAGAATGTCATATGGTCAGATGAAACCAAAGTAGAACTGTTTGATAAAAACACAATTCGTTGTGTTTGGAGGAGAGAGAATAATTCCAAAGAGTTGCATCCAAAGAACACCATACCTACTGTGAAGCATGGGGGTGGCAACATCATGTTTTGGGGCTGTTTCTCTGCAAAGGGACCAAGATGACTGATCCGTGTACATGAAAGAATGAATGGGGCCATGTATCGGGAGATTTTGAGTGCAAATCTCCTTCCATCAGCAAGGGCATTGAAGATGAAACGTGGCTGGGTCTTTCAGCATGACAGTGATCCCAAGCACAGCACCAGGGAAATGAAGGAGTGGTTTGATAAGAATCATTTCATGGTCCTGGAGAGGCCTAGCCAGTCTCCAGATCTCAACCCCATAGAAAACCTTTGGAGGGAGTTGAAAGTCCGTGTTGCCCAGCGACAGCCCCAAAACATCACTGCTCTAGAGGAGATCTGGATGGAGGAATGGGCCAACATACCAGCAACAGTGTGCGCCAACCTTGTGAAGTCTTATAGAAAACGTTTGACCTCTGTCATTGCCAACAAAGAATATATAACAAAGTATTGAGATGAACTTTTGTTAATGACCAAATACTTATTTTCCACCAGGGCTGTGGAGTCAGTCGGTCACTAATTTGCAGGAGTCTGAGTCGTCAAAAAATGGACCGACTCCCAAAATATATAATGAGTTGGTCCAGTTTGTTTGATGCAGTGCAAAGAGCAATTTTATACACAGTCATCTTATATATCTTATACATAAATGTGACTTGCAAGTATTTAGCATCTGCTTAGTTCTGCAGATTCTTTCCTGTAACTGCATTGTTACTGTTTTACTCCTAAAAATCAAAGTGTTAATTTTTATTATTTTGTTAGTATTTGTAAATCCACCTTTGGTTTTCAGCTCTGCCTGAATCCCTCTGGGCTGTGAATCATATTCAATCATATCTTGACCAAAATCTGAACCCAGGTCTCTTCTACACATTCAAAAGATCAAAACATTGTTACCTTTTTGCTTCTCGGTGTCTGTTCTACCTAAATAGCTTGATTATTGTATTATAAGGTGATAAACAGCCTGATGTTACCATTTTACTACAGGAAAGTTATCACTTAAACATGCGCCATGTATGAGGGAGTCAGGAGTCGGGGCTTTGGCTTGCCGATTCCACAGCCCTGTTTTCCACCATAATTTGCAAATTCTTTCCAACTCAGACAATGTGATTTTCTGGATTTGTTTTCTCATTTTGTCTCTCATAGTTGAGGTCGACCTATGATGTCAATTACAGGCCTCTCTCATCTTTTTAGGTGGGAGAACTTGCACAATTGGTGGCTGACTAAATACTTTTTTTCCTCACTGTACTCATCAGATGAGCTCTAGTGAAATGCTGAATGTGTGAATAAAGCCTAAGGATAAGTTCACACAGTGGGATTCCGTGTCCAATCAGACTGTAAAGTGATTTACACTATACCATATGTGAAATCGGCGTAGTTCAGAGGATGCTGATTGTACATAAGTATTATGTAAATGGTCAAGTATAGGAAGCAGAAATACCTAAGAGTTTGCAGTGATGGTGCTCACCTGTATGATGAAAGTGTCCCAATAATGTATGTTGAATATTCTAAATAGTGGCTTTGTCCTGAAAAACAGCTGCAACGTCTTTCTGTTATATAGAAAAAAGTCCTGCACCGGCGTCTTAAGCTTAAAAATGAGAGAACTTTATTTGATAGAAATTAAGATGGGAAATGCATGATGATAATATCCAGCACTTACGTGTTTCTGACCAACATGGTCATTGAACACCGCTGTCAAGGACCATGTCAGTCAGAAACGCATCAGCGCTGGATATTATCATCAACCTACCCTTACGGTGGTTTTGAGAGTCCAGGGTTAACATTGGTGGAATTATGTTTTCTACGGTTTTACCAGATCTGAAGATACAAATGAGAATTCCAATTTACTGTAGTTTCCCTGTTTTGTCTGTTGGATGCAGTTTGCTGACTGCAAAACATTAAATGTGTGTTCAGACTACAGCAAGTGCTGCTGGAAGGGACAATTACTGTAAAATAAGCAATTTTCAAAATGCATGTTATCAAAATATGTTTGCTTTACCTAATATAGGCCTTTTTTTTTTTTTTTTGCTCTCATGTTTCCTTGGCTACCGACCACCCCTGTGTGTTTTTAGTGGTGGCTGATAATGCATCATCATTGTGATTACCTGTGGTCAGGATAGTGGAGACGCGCATTTTTGCTCGTGTCCTCACCCTACTCTCTCCGGCCAAGCCACAGGAACTTATTATCAGACAGTCTGATAACGTTGCGTTACCAGCCAAAACGGAAAACAGTGTGTGGTCAGTAACCAAGGAGAGCAAGTTGAAGGTAAAAAAGGCCTGTATTAGGTAGAGCATACATATTTTTAATAACATGCATTTTTAGTATTTTCTTTACAGTAATTGGCTCTTTCAGCAGCACTTGCTGTTCTTTTTGAACATAGTCTTACCTCATGTGTCAAAATCATTTCTGGCAGGATGAATTCAGCCCTCCTTGTCATTGTATGTGCCCCCTGAGCTCTTAAATGTAGCCAGCAGGGATGGACAAGGTCTTGAATCAGGAGGAGCGGCTTTCCACTAACCCTGAAGGATTTAGTTAATGGCGGTGCCAGCACAGGAGAAGGGCGCCATCTTGGATTGGGTTCTCCAGTGTACACCTCCACAGCACTCTGTTCAGCTCCTCACAGGTGGTGGCAAAGCTCTGACGGTGTTACCCAGGCACTCTTCAGCAGCCCTCTGAGGGCACCTATATTGTTGATGTGGTCCTTGGTAAAACTGAGTTGGACACCCCTGTCTTGCAGTTTACATGGCCTTACGTGTTGAAGTGATCCCGAGTTGCAGCCTGTGTAGTATTAGAGCTGCATTCACACTACTACTGGTTGTCAGACACCTACCGTATTTTTCGGACTATAAGGCGCACCGGATTATAAGGCGCATTATCAATGAGCTCCTTTTGGTCTTCTTGGTTCATATATAAGTCGCACTGGATTATAAGGCGAGTCACATTAAGTTAAACAAAGCTCAGACCGCAAGCCAAGCTTAATTCAACACTTTCACAATAACTCTCAACTTGTAAACTTGTAACAAAAGTCAATACATGTACATATTTCCGTGCCGTATCGCAAAATACGCGCCACACTTAGTGAAGCTTATTTGCAACTGATTTCAGAACGTATTTACATCGGAAATCCGACGTGAATCAGTTCTGAAATCAGCTGCGTGAACATAGCCTTAGGCCCCGTTCACACGGCTTATTTGCCGACGGATTGGCGCCGTATTCCGCGCCGGATTTGCGCTTCAATACGGCGCCAATCCGTCGGAGTCATTAGGGTAATCCACTGCTCTCATAGAGAACAGTGGAATCCGTCGCTCCTCCCCGCTCGGCAATCCGCCGCGGGGGGAGAAAGTGACATGCACATTATTTACAGCGCGGGCGCGTCCTAAACAATGCATTGTCTATGGGGCCGGGAGTGGCGCTGCGGGCCCGCCCCCGTCCCTTATTCATGGCGGATTTGTGCGCTCAATACGGCGCACAAATCCGCCGTGAATAAGCCGTGTGAACACGGCCTAAGTGACACTTATTTGCAACTGATTTGTAACTGATTTCGGAACGTATTTACGATTGTAAATCAGTTGCAAATCAGTTACAAATCAGTGTCACTAAATTAGTTGTACCTAAGGCCGTGTTCACACGGCTTATTCCCGACGGATTTGTGCGCCGGATTGAGCGCACAAATCCGCCGTGAATAAGGGGCGGGGGGCCGGAGCGCGGGGGGGGGTGCCGCTCCCGGCCCCATAGACAATGCATTGTTTACGGCGCCTCCGCGCCGTAAATAATGTGCATGTCACTTTCTCCCCCCCGCGGCGGATTCGCCGAGCGGGGAGGAGCGACGGATTCCACTGTTCTCAATGAGAGCAGTGGATTACCGTAATTGCTGCCGCGGATTGGCGCCGTACTGAAGCGCAAATCCGGCGCGCAGTACGGCGCCAATCCGCGGCAGAATAAGCCGTGTGAACGAGGCCTAATACGTTCTGAACAAAGCCTAAAATCCCAAGTGAAGAATTGATTCATATATAAGGTGCATCGGACTATAAGGCGCACTTTCGATTTCTGAGAAAATCATAGGATTTTATGTGCGCCTTACAGTCCGAAAAATACGGTAAGCTCCTGCAGTGCGGTAGGGGAGTGAAACTGATTGAGGACAGCATCAGCATTTTGGTATGTTCACACAGCGCAAGTTTGGCGCTCATTTCGCCACATATTTGTGCTTAATATGCGGTGAGATGCGCGCCGCAATTACGGTAATCCATAGCTCTCACAGAGCGTTATGGATTACTCCTTGTCCCCCCGCACGTACAATGCGATCGTATTATACGCGCGGGGAGATAAGTGACATGTCAATTACTTGCGGGGAATACACACTGATTAGCACGACTCCCAAATCACCCGCTGTAATTGCGGCCGTACTATACGCGTCGCATTTACGACGTGTGAACATAGCTTTATGGTTACCCTTGGCAAGCGTGCTGGAGTAGGGCTGTCAGAGCTGTGCCACCACCATTGAGTTGCCGCACAGAGTGGTGTGCCAGGGCTCTGAATTCAAAATGGTGCCTGCTCCCTGTGCTGGAGCAGCTACCTTTGTCAGGCACAAGCTGTGTCCTTCAGGGAAAGTGGATCGCCAGTCCTTGTGTGTCTAGACCCTGTTCATCTCTGCTCGCTGTGTCTAAGCTCTCATAGGCCACAGAAGGTGGCGTGGCGGGCCGGATTTGGTCCATGGGCATTGAGTTTGACGTGTGCTACAGTGTCTGGTACAAATCCAACACTTAACGGTATTTATTTTACAGGACGCTGTACATTCGAGGGGGAGTTACATACAGATGTCAAAGTACAGTGGCAACACTAAATAGCTAATAACTGGTACATGGGCTCACAATATACAGCAATACAGTATGCAGATCCTTGCAGTAAGGTCTATGCAGACTCTGAGCCAGTAAAACTAAAGGGTGATTGCCCCATTGGTCATCCGTCCCACATCTAACAAGAAATCGCTGTTTGTTGTTCTCTTCTTAAAATCTACATGCATCTTAGGACAACATGGCTATGGCAGCCATATAACGGCACTGAAAATCTGACGGTGCCGCGGTCGCATTTTGGCCGGTGCATTATGTAGAACTGTATTAGAATTCGCCTGAAGAGAGAACATGTTCTATATTCAGGTGGTTTAGAAATTGAACAATAGAAATTCCGTGTTGTGTAGACTACAGCTCGGATTATCTATTGCGATCTATGGCCACTGGTTGGGGTATATTCACACTGGGTAATTTCGGCACGCATTTTGCCGCGTATTTGCGCTCTGATACGGGCGAGATGCGCATCGAAATTACGGTAATCCATAGTTCTCGTAGGGAACTATGGATTCGCCTCCTCTCCCCGCTCGTACAATACAATCTTATTGTATCCGCGGGGAGATAAGTGACATGTCAATTACTTGCGGCAAATACGCGCTGCGTGTAATGCATGTCTATGGGGCCAGAGGGCTGCCGCCCCCTCTGCTCCGCGGGAGTAGGTGCGTATTAACATGAGCTCCCGAAACACACGGTATAATGTACGCGCCGCAGTACATCGTGTGAGCATAGCCCTACAGTTGGATTTTTGTGGATTCTAAATACTGAATCCGCTTATAAATCTGACCAAAAACCAGTGCAGTGTGGACGTGGCCTAAGGCTGTGTTTACACAGTGGTATTTTCTTCAGTCTTTTATATCCATATGTGTAATCCAAAACCAGGAGTGGAACCTATATACAGAAAAGGTATAATGGAGAGATTTGTTCCTCTTGCGTGTTTAGGATTCATTCCTGGTTTTGGCTTGCAAAATACTGATCACAAAACAGTGGGTCTTGTGTATGAAAACGGTCTATTTTTCTACTGATAAATTATCTATGGTTAAAATATAACTTTTAATTCTACATATAAAACACACTTTTCCATAAACCTATGTCCTATGACCGTGTTACCCAGGGTCAACATACCACGAAAGGGAAGAAAAAATACCAGGCAAAAAGGAAGGCTCTGGTGTCATTCATCTGATGATGCAGGGAACGTAGTTTTCATAGGGAATAAGCACAAAATATGTTCGCTCCAGGTTTGTTGTTCAGTGATTCACCAGGTTATGTCTCAATTCTTGTGCATTTCTCTTTGGATCCTCCCTGGTGTATTCTAGGGTTTTGCTAAATAAAAAGCAAAAGCTT
Organism: Phyllomedusa bahiana; assembly: GCA_025379985.1. Classification (NCBI taxonomy): domain Eukaryota; kingdom Metazoa; phylum Chordata; class Amphibia; order Anura; family Hylidae; genus Phyllomedusa; species Phyllomedusa bahiana. The sequence goes on along the minus strand of JAODAL010004339.1, from coordinate 7,370 downwards.
ATGGATATACTGTAAGGGTATGTTCACACGGGCAAATTTCGGCGTGCATTTCGCCATGTATTTGCGCTCTAATACGGGCGAGATGCGCGCCGAAATTACGGTAATCCATAGTTCTCATAGAGAACTATGGATTACGCCTCCTCTCCCCGGGGGTACAATGTGATCAGATTATACACGCGGGGAGATAAGTGAGTACTGACAGTCTATGGGGCTGGCGTGCTGCCATCCCCCCCGCGTTAAACGGGAGTACGCGCCGATCAGCGCGACTCCCAAACACCTGGTGTAATTGTGGGTCTTTCTGTACGCCTCGCAATTACGCCGTGTGAACATATCCTAACAGTTCCTTACAGGTCCCTAGTAAGACTCTTAGGTTGATTATGGAGTAGCTGCTTGGACAAGGACCGCCCCGTACAGATATATCACTATTCAGATCCTGTATCAATCATAGACAGCCAATTACAGATGATCCCACCACCACCACAAAAAAAAGAGATTATACTGTGGGATACAGTGTAAAATTTTTTTGGGGGAAGGGGGCGGATTTGTAATTGGAAGTCTGATTGATGCAAGGTCTGAATATGGAATACTAGGTATATACCTGTAGGGGGCCACTCTTGTCAAAGGGCTACTCCATAATCAACCTAGGGGTCTTACTAGGGACCTGTAAGGAACTGTCAAAGATGCAAATACACAGCGAAATGCACTCCAAAATTTGCCCGTGTGAACATATCCTTATAGTATATCCATAAGCTTTTGCTTTTTATTTAGCAAAAACCTACAATACACCAGGGAGGATCCAAGGAGAAATGGACACGTACAAGAATTGAGATACAACCTGGTTAATCACTGAACAACAAACCTGGAGCGACCATATTTTTGTGCTTATTCCCTATGAAAACTTTTTTTTTTTTTCTAGGAATCCTTGTGAAAATGAAACATTTTCATTTAAACCCTGCGATTATTGAAAAAAAATTTTCCCAAAAAAAAAGCCCTGGGGTTTTTTTTAAGTTTTCCCCCAAAATTTAGGCCCTTTTTTAGGGTATTTAAAAAGGGGGTTTTGGGGTACATTAATTTGACGTGGGATCCTCCAAAATGGGGTATTTAATCCCTTTTCAAATATGTGATTACAAAAATTCAGCCGAGAAGCTACGCTGCCTTACCGCCCTATTACTTAAAAGTTTCATTAATACCCGACGAGCTGCGCCGGGTTGGCAGATCACACTTTTATCTATGGGGGGGCAAAACTTTCAAGGCACGGGTAAAAAGGTGTTTTTTTGGGAAAATTTTAAATTTTTTCGATAGAAACCCCTTTAAGATCAAGAAATAAGGAGCTTTCAAAAGGGGTGAAAATTGTGCTTTTAAAAATTTTTTTTGTTAAAAAACATTTATTTTTTATTGGTGCCTTCCCCGTCCCTTATCCCTTCCTCCCTTTTTCTCCTTTTCTCTCTCTTTTCTCTCCTTCTCTTTCTCTCTCCTCTCTCTCCCCCTCTTTTCTTCTCCTCTCCCCCCTCCTCTCCCCTCTTTCCCCTTTTCCCTCCCCCCTCTCTCTCCCCTTTTTTCCCTTTTCTCTCTCTCCCCTCACTCTCCCCCTTTTCTTCCCTCCCCTCCCCTTTCCTTTTTTCCCCCCCTCCCCCCTCCCTTCTCCCCCCCCCTCCCTCCCCTCTCTCCTTTTTTCTCCCCCCCCTTTCCCCCCCCCCCCCCTTTATTTTCCCCCTTTCCCCCCCATCCCCCCCCCCTTCTTCCCCCCCCCTCCTCCACTCTCCCCCCTTTTCCTTTCCCCCTCTCCTTTTACCCCCCCCCCCCCCCCCTCTCCTCCCTCTCCCCCCTCTTTCCCTTTTCCCCTTTTCCCCCCCGGGGCCTTTCTTCTTTCAATGGCTCCTTCCCCCCTTTTTTTTCCTTATTTTTTCCCAAAACCTTGGGCCTAAAAAAAAAAACCTTCCTCTCCTTCTCCCTTCTGGGGTTTGTTACAAATTCCCCCTTTCCCCCCAAAAAAAACCCCAAACTGTTTTTTTTTTCCTGGTCTTTCCCCCCTTTTCCTTTCTTTCCCCCCCCCAAAAAAAAAAAATTTTTCCCCCCCTTTTTTCTCTGGGGGTTTCTTTGGGTTCAGTTTCTTTTTTTTTTTTTTCTAAAAACCCCCTCGCCCTCCGGGGGTTTTTCCCCAAAAAAACCCCCCTTCTTTTTCTTTAAACCCTTTTCTCAAAAAAACTGCCTCCTTTTTTCAAAAAAAATTTTTTTTCCCTAAATTTTTTTTGATGTCCTTTTTTTCCCCCCATTCCGTATTTTAATTAAAAGGGGCCCCCTTTTTTTTTTCCCTTTTTCCAAATTTTTTTCCCCCCCCCTTTTAAAAAATTTTTTCCCGCCCCTTTTTTCCCTTTCTTTCCATCCATCCCTGTTTTCCCGTGCGGGAAAAAATTCTCCTTTTAGGTAAAAAAATCGAAACCCCCAAAAAAAACCCCGGGAAAAAACCCCCGTATGGCCAAAAAAAAAATTTAAAATGGGCCCCTAACAGGGGTTACAAAGGGTTTTCCCAAAAATTTTTTTTTCCCCGCGGGGTTTGGGTTTTTCCCCAAAACCCGCCCCCCAAAAAACCAAAAAAAATTTTTTTTTTATCCAATTTTTAAAACTAAGGGATGCAGTTTCTTAGATGGAGTTATTTATGGGGGTATCTAACATGCATACCCCTCAAAGCCATGTCCGAACTGGACGGGTCCCTAAAAAATCCTGTTGCATATTTTCTTGAAAACGTGAAAAATTGCTACAAAATTTCTAAGCCTCTTACTATTGTAAAAAAAAAAAATAGATTTTTTAAAAATTATGCCAACAGAAAGTAGATATATGGTAGATGCTGGTTATGAACTCTTTTGTGTGGAATAACTGTCTTATGCACAGATATTTTTGAACTTTGAAAATGGCAAATTGTTCTAACATTTTGATATTTTTCACAAATAAACAAGGATTGTATAGACCTAAATTTCTTACTGACAAAACACAACGTTATAATAAAAGTTGCTCAGCACACCTTTAAATTAATTGCAAGTGTTGCGTATAATAACCATCACGTATACACCTGATTTATAAAACACAACGTGTCAGGAGAAAACTATCTCAATCACATGGATAGGTAAAAGTATCAAAAAGTTATTCCCACATAAAATGACACCCCAGATTTGAAAAATGGGGCTTTGTTATACAGGTCGCAACTGGCTGCAGCAGTAAAGGTTGAAGGGATTTTTTGGGTCCTAAAAAGAAAGCTAAACAAAACTATACTCTCCTTCTTCCTTACTTCTGCGTTGCGTCTCCCAGATCTTATGTTTGTGTTCTTCTATAGCCGGGGATTGGTTGCAGTGGGCAGGTGTCCCTCTTAAAGCACCGTTCAGAGCGGCTTACCTTTGAACAGTAATGTAAGGGAGTGGCACGTGACCATTTTAGCCAATCTGCAACTGTAGCAGTGAGGAAGGAGGAGTATAGTGGGCACCAGCAGATTAGTGTGGTGTGTTTTTTTTTGTTTTTTTGCATCAGAAAACCTCCTTAAAGGGGTTGTCTCATCTCAAGGTTTCATAGGATACATGAATGAAATAATGCTGCTTTGCTCTGTCACTTCCTGGTCAAGCTGTCTGTAATTAGCATATGAGCTCCATGTATTCAGACTTCTCTGTTTTAGTTTAGATTAAATAAATTACCTTCTCTGAGGTCTGGAGACGCTGCTGAGCTAAAGTAAACAGTAGTAATTAGTATCTTTTGTCTGAAAGATCAGATAACACACAAGCTCAGCTCTCACTGCGGGCTTCAACCTGTGTGATGACGTCACTCCCTGCTATCAGATAGAACAAACAGCAGGGAGAAGGAGTACACAGGTCGGTCACTTGGGAAACCTGAAAGCCCTTAGAAGGTGATAAAATCATTTGTAGCTCCTTAACAAAAAAGATGAACAAAGCAATACATTTGGAAAATGTATTCATTTTGTGTTCCCTACATTTTGAAAGCTATTCTTTGTAGTGAGACAACCCTTTTAACCAAATGCAACACAATGAATGCTAGTGCAGCTCTGTCACGTGTCTCTAGCATAGTGCAGTGTAGGTTGGAACACACTGATTTCTCATGCATGGGGTTTGATGTTTCATCCCCCAGTTTCTGAGAATTGTGTATATCAGCATCTGTCCACTTCTCTAGGCTTGGCATGACATTATTCCATGCGACGCTGATGTTGATATTCATAGCTGGAAATTGACATATTTTTCTGCAATCTATGGAGTGTTCCTGTATAACGACTTGCTCGTGAGCCAGTGACGCCCACAGTGAGTGAGAGTAGCGGTCCTGGATCCAGAAAGTGACATGATCATTTCGGGCTAAGATTCATCATTCTGGGAGATGACAGTTCTGGATCATTGTGTGATCACCTGGAGTCTGTGAGGCGATTAGAGCTGCTCTCAATGGAGGGAGTAGGCTCAGTAATAGTCCCTGCATAAGAGCAGCCTTAGGAAGGGCCCTGGGGCTCTCCTGTCATGTTTCCTATGGTTGGGATATACTTCTGTAGGAGCTTTCGTTTGTTAATACTTCTGCTTAGCATAACTTTACAGTTGTTATAGTGGATGGGGCTGTCTGGTCTAGAGAACCCATTTTTGGGTCTTCCTAGGTCTGTTTTTATGGGTGACTACAGCAGTCATAATTGCACTATGCAGATAAATATATATGATTAATTGGGGCATGCAGAGCGTTTTCAATCCTGGTCATATACTGTCTGCCTGTTAGTGGACAGCCATAGTCACTTTTTTTTCTTCTCTTGCAGCTGCGTCTCAACAGCATCAAGAAGTTGTCCACCATAGCACTAGCTCTAGGGGTGGAGAGGACCAGGACAGAGCTGCTTCCATTCCTTACTGGTAAGTATTGCTTGCAGTATTTTGTAATATTATGATCGGCTGTAAGAAACCTCTTTGCTATAAAGTAACCGTTTTTTGGGTATTCATAAGTGCGCCTGTAGGAGACTGTGAAACTGTAGATTTATCCACATGTCTCTTATGGTCTTCCTGAATCCCAAAAGTAATCATCTCTCGTATTCTCCAAAAGCTGCACTAAATTGTTTGGCAGGATCCTCACATTAAGAAGGGTTCTCCTCAAAGTCCTGACGCTTGATTCTACGAAGTTATTTTAACAATTTATGTAGTGTAAGATCTATGTAAAACATGGTAGCAGTCTGTATGTCCTATACACTTCAGCTGTATGTATAATCTAGAATTGGGTTAGGGTGGTATCTTGTACTGGTGAAGGTTATTAAACCCAAAGCAGCTTCATGCAAGTTAGCATAAGACACTCTTTAGGTTGCAAAAAAATTCCACAGGATGGGTGCAGCACCAATATCCACAATGAACCATACCAGGTCCCAAAAATGCACAGCACGTCCCAAAAGTGGGTAAACCTTATTACTCACCACTCAAAGTCCCAAAATTGCACAAAGTATGGACAGCAGCACCATAAAAAGTGAAAGCATGAATGCCTTTTATTCCATAGTGAGTACCATATATAATTGCAACGTTTCAGCCCAATAACATGTGGCCTTTCTCAAGCAGCATGCCCATGTTATTGGGCTGACACGTTGCACTTATATATGGTACTCACTATGGAATAAAAGGCGTTCATACTTTGTGCAATTTTGGGACTCTTTAGGTTGCACCCACGTCTGTGTCATAGGATCGCCGCTGCAGATTACCTGTAAATATGGTAAAAAAAAAAAATAGCGCAGCATGCAGCTCTATGGTGTCCGGTGAAATGACTGTCGCCATTGGGGTCCATTAGACACATTTGATATTCAGCACCGCTGTCATTTTCGTTTTTCTGTTCTTATGACGGAACAGAAAACTTGAAAGAACAAAGCAGATGTGAATATAGCCTGAAGCTGTACTTCTGCTATACCAGTGGTTTTAGGTGCATAGTTTGGCCATCAAATATATTAACCCCTTAAGCCCCAGGCCTGAAAAGCAGTTAATGACCAGAATATTTTTTTAGTTTTTGCCTCCTTGCGTGTCAACAGTTTTTTTTGTTTTTTTTTTCAATGACGCAGTTGTATGAGGCCTCGTTTTGTTCGAGAAAAGTTGTACTTTATGGGGAAATAGTTTAAATTCACTTATAAATAATTGTAGAATTTGTTTTAAATTTTTTTTTTTTTTCCCACATTTCACACTTAACCTGTAGAATTAACATTACAAGTTATTATTACGTTTGTGTGGATACCTGATGTGTAGGGGTTTGTTTTGTGTGTAATGTATGCACAATATTTTTTTATTAAATATTTATTTTTTATTTTATGTATTTTTTATTACACTTTTCCTTTTTTTTAAATCCCATGTAGAGAACTGTTTTTTTTTTAGTAATGTATTAGCATATTTATATATCCTAATACATTATCTGTGTCAGTCTGACACAGGCAGTGATCAGGACAGCTCACAGTCTGTCTGGCTTGTTACACAGACAGCCCGGGGGCCACTATGGGTCCCCAGGGCTGACTGTGCAGCCATTCCCCGAGCTCTGTCGGGTCACCGGGTGTCCTGATCACCCGACAGAGCAGGGAAACCCTTTGATTGCGCTGCCGTGACAAACTGCAGCAATCAAAGGGTTAAAGCATCGGAGGTTCCCCCCGGTGCTTGCAGGAGTGGCCCTGGGATCAGGGCTGTGTAGTACAGCACTGCTGCGGCGCTGGGTGCCGCAAACTCCGATGTCTGCTGCGACGTCAAAAGATGTCATTGCAGATGAACAACCTGAAATGCCCGACGCCAAAAGATGATGGGCGGTCGTTGGGGAGTTAAGAAGCCATATGCAGGCTACTGTCTAATATTTGACACAGAGGATTATTTCATTGTGTTGATATTTGGCGGAAGTTGGCATGTAAATAACTTATGTTTAAAACCAGGGTGGATTTGATTTAAATCTAACTGATTTAAATCACGATTTAAATCACTAGTCAGTAAGGCTTGAATTAAATCAGTGATTTAAATCAAAGTTTCGACCTAAACTAGTTCTTGCCATTTTAACATGCAAGTAGATGAAGATTTTTAGAATCACTTTTTATATTTTTTTTCCCCAGTTTAATGGGTTAATCATTCATATTTGGACACCACTGTTCTGTTGTACTTAGGAAGGAGAAAAATAATCCTGACCTTAATAACAATTTAAATAGATTTATTCAACTGAAACAATAACATTACAGCATAAGTTATTTGCTTAAACATCCATGTTTGTTAACTAATTTGGCTAAACAAAATATATATATATATTTTAAGAAACTTAGACTGTCAGCCCCAGCCGACACATGAAAAACTTAAATACTACTGTCCCTCTGTCCTCTGTAGCTCACTTGTCACATTCATCTTCTTTGATTT